>QXDM01000113.1:0-260514 GCA_003730235.1 Pythium guiyangense
TGCTGTCGTCGGCTCCTCGGTCGGTGCTGTCGTCGGCTCCTCGGTCGGTGCTGTCGTCGGCTCCTGGTCGGTGCTGCGTCGGCTCCCGGTCGTGCTGTCGTCGGCTCCTCGGTCGGTGCTGTCGTCGGCTCCTCGGTCGGTGCTGTCGTCGGCTCCTCGTCGTGCTGTCGTTGGCTCCTTTGTCGGTGCTGTCGTTGGCTCTTCGGTACGGCTCTTATGTCGGCTCTTCAGTTGGTTCCTCCGTCGGTGCTTCCGTCGGCTCTTCCGTTGGCGCCTTCAGTTGGAGCGTCAGTTGGCTCTTCGGTCGGCTCGTCAGTCGGCTCTTCTGTCGGCTCTTCTGTCGGCTCTTCGTCGGAACCTCAGTCGGAGGTTCAGTTGGTCTGTTCTTCGGAGCTTCGGTTGGCGCATCCGTCGGAGGCTGAGACTCATCAGTGACACCAACGACAGTTGGTGCCGGAGCTCCCGGACCAGCACTCGGCGCGGTCACTGAACCTGCAAAAAGGCGATGGCGTAGCGCCAACCGACGGAGGAATCGTTGCACCGGTCGAAGATGCAGGCGTCGCCGGCGAGATCGTGGAGCACGCGTAGAAGTGCTTCGACTTCTCCGTCTCACGGTACTTGCAGAAGCGGCAGTAGTTGTTGTAGCAGCCGAGTCCGCCGAACGCACACTCGGCATCGACAACAGCGCTGACACCGACGGCGTAGTCGCCTGACGAGACAGCGCAGGTCACACCGGGCACCGAGGATCCTGGCGCCGAGGTTGTTGGCACTACGGTTGACGACGACACCGCTGGAAAGCTCGAGTCGAGGTCGTGGCATGCCATCAAGTGCGCCGAGTTGCCCGTGTTGCGCACCTTGCAGTAGCGGCAGTGTCCGTCAAAGCAGCCAAGCCCGCCGGTTGCGCACGTGCTGTCGTCAACGGCTTCGATGCCGACAGCCTTGTCGCCTTCGGATGCGTCGCAGTCGAGCGAGAGGGTGCCGCCGGCAGGGTCTTCTGGCGTCGGCGCTGGAGTTGGTGCGGCAGTCACTGGAGCCGGTGCAGGCGTTGGTGCGGCAGTCACTGGAGCCGGTGCAGGCGTCGGTGCGGCAGTCACTGGAGCCGGTGCAGGCGTCGGTGCTGGCGTTGGCGCTGGTGTTGGCGCTGGTGTTGGCGCTGACGTTGGAGCAGAGGTTGGTGCAGGCGTCGGAGCCGGTGTCGGAGCCGGTGTCGGAGCCTTCGTCGTCGGACATGGCGTAGCTGCAGCGGTCGGCACTACAGTTGGTAGCGTCAAGGGTGCCACAGTCGTGGTTGCCGTCACGATGGATGAACAGTTGAGGAAGTCCTGCGACTGCGGCGTCGTTCGGGTCTTGCAGAAGCGACAGTCGTTGTTGATGCAGCCGAGGCCGCCTTTGACGCACGTCGGGTCCGCCACGATCTTGACGCCGACAGCAGCATCACCAGACGACACGACCATCGAGCACGTACCCTCTGCGACGGCATTTGCGCCAGCACACAGGTTGATCGCGCAGAGTGCAAGGAACGCCGCGAGCGATCGCTTGCCACTCGCGCGCGGGTACACCATTGTTTGCAAAGCGCGCGCGCAAGATACGCTTGATCCGAAGACGATGCAAGCTTGGGTTCTTGAATGCTAGCGAGCAAGCGAGCTGGTCGTTCGAACGTGCGGTAGTAGTCTGTGCTGAGTTGTTGCTCCTTTGTCGTTGCTGTGCTGTCGAGGCGAAGCAAAAAGGACAATGGTCTCGAGCTAGCGTGGCACGAGCACGCACCCGTGCAGTCAAGCAAGTAAGCGAGCGACTGGTGGTAGCTCTGCTACCTGTACTACTACAGCTACAGCTTCTCGAACTCGATCGAGAGACAACGACGACAGCCTGGCGCTGTCATGAAGCGGCGGCGTTGCTGTCACTATTGCTCTTTCGTTCGCGCCGGTCGCTGAGAGTGACCGGTCACTACGCTTTGGCTTCAAAAGCGGCGACGACTGTGTCGAGAATGCACGCATTCGCGTCCGTTTCACTCTCAATACAAGTTTCAAGTTATTTGGTCGTTTCAACCAATCCTGAAGCGTCGCGACGTTTGGCGCAAATCAGGCGACTTGCCACGCACGTGTTCATTGTATCTCCTCGTACAAGTACGATTCGTGTTGATGCTGTCTTGGTGCTTTCAAACACATGATGGCTCTTTCCGAGTAACGGAGCGAACGAGCAAACGAGCAAACAAGCTAGGATACGCGTGTGTGTGTGTTTGACATCGAGGGAAGGCAACAACTTGAGCATTTGTGTGCGCGTACTGTTCCGCTCAACTTCCTATATAGCCTGGTCTACATTGATTAGGAGCCTAGGTGCGTGTATTGACGCAATACAGTGTTGGCCACGCAAATGACTTTGATAAGGTTGACCACACTAAGTTGAAGTTGCATAAAACGTCCATAGCAAAATGCTTGCTTGGACATTGCATGTTTGGACGTGTCTTGTTTGGAGCTCTTGGAGCAGGAGCGGAGCGCAAGGTGCTCTGTTGCTTTGCTCAAACGACCCTGCGCTGTTGCTATCTGCTTGAGCGAGCGCAGAGTCGAAAGTCGATATAGAGTTGGTCGAATGGGTTTGATAGGCTATCACATGAACTGGTACATGAGTATATCAAGGTCTCGCTCGTGTGTGTGTGCGTATGTTGTGTACTGTACTAGTACAAGGCTGTAGTCGTGAGTGTATGGGACTGCGATCGAAGCGATGCCGAACAAGCAATCAGACCAGACGCAGTGTGTGTGTGTTTGCTCAAACACAGACATCGGTCGGTCTCTATCGTCTAAGCCACGAGTCAAAGTCAACACCACTCTTTGTGGCGTTGATTCTTTTGATCCTTTTGCGCTCGCTTGAGTGGGCTCCGCGGCCGCGGCGCGGTCGATCGATCGATCTCCCACAGATTCCGATGCTGCTCGAACGAGCGCACACGCAGCCTTGGTTCACTCACCACGCACGCACGCACGCACAGTGTGTTGAGGTCGAGCCGAGAGAGGTCAAGTGCAGCGAAGAGCTCTTGCAGCTATCGCTCTACATCGACGCGATAGTGTTCGTATCGGACCGAGACCGAGACCGAGGTGTGCTGCTCACACAACACGCCAAGTACCAAATGCATTCGCAGCTCACAGTCGTGAGCTCGCTGTTGTCCTGTAGGAGTCGCCATTGGCAACGCGAGTGTTATGTTGCGTGTTTGTATGGATGGCGGAGAGATCACTGTAGGTGTTTGCGTCGATCAGATTCTGGGTCGAGACACTTGCGGATGCGGCGATAGGAAGACCTGCGCTCGCTCTTTGCTTTCACTCTGTTCGTCCCGACTTGCCATCGGTTCTTGTATTCAGCGACGCCATGAGTGTTCGAGGAAGCGCGCGCACGTGTACAAGTCTTACTCGAGCGCTCAACATACGAGGCGACGATCACAGCGCGCTCTGGCGGCGCTGACGCTCCTGGTGGTTAGATCCAAACTAGTACTGTGCAAGCCGTTCCACGACGCACAAAGCAGTCGTCGTCTTGAGCTCTAACACCACCAGCCGCGGACAAACAAAGACATAGATGCACAGAGAAGCAAAAGCTTCCCACGGCGACGTCACTCAACAACACTCGACACAAACAGCACCGACAGCGGCGACGACGACGACAGGCAAGCAGCAAACTGCGTGTTGTGAACTGAATTGCGAATTCCGAACTGGCGATCACAGTCGCGTGGTCCACATCACCTTGAAGTGCATATTGCCAATCAGCTGGAGTGTCATCATGTATGTACTTGGTGCTTGGAGCTGTGCCATCCCGCTTGCCATCCTTGCGCTTTGAAGCATACGCACAGCGACCTATGTGTGCGAGTGTGCATGATGCGAGAACTCCAGGGGCTAACGTAGCGTGCACCAAGTGCAGCGCATTTGCTTGTGCTCACGACAGCTGTTCTTCAGCGCGCATCGGCATCAACACGACGCTCGTTCAGATCAGCACTGTCGACGTCACCACACAGTAGCGTGCGTTGCCTTCGGTTGAGCACTCACGGCATCAGAGAGGAAGTGTAGACCTCGCGCACCCTTATCGACCACCTCTCCTCTCCTCTCGGCCTCGCGGGTTCTTTTTTCAGTCTCGTGTTGCTTGCTCGCAGCTCATGGCTCCCTCCCTCATTGCCAAAAGAGCCAAGCTACGCGACGCTGATGTTGCCGGTGGTGCCGACTCGCTTGAGCGCATCAACAGCGAGGTACTATCCGATGTATTATTGCATGTTGAGATAAAAGACAATATCGCGTGACAGTGTCGATGCTGTCGCTGTCTCTCATGCGCGCTCGCGACCTCGGCGCAGCGAGGATCGCGGATCGGATCGACTCGAGCGTCCGAGCGCTCGCGAAGCAGAGTTTGACGCGGCCGCGCGTGCCCTGGTCTTGCGCAAGGTCGACAACTGCGAGGTTAAAGTTGTGACTCGCGTCGGAATCTCGCGCGTGCGCAGTTTATCGTGCTGTGCTGCTCGATGGGAACGGCTCGCGCTCGGTATGCGCCGCCGCGCGACGAATCCCTGGCGAGCGCGCGAGATTCGCAGTGGATGCACACGAGATTCGCTCAAACGATGTCTCTCAAGCGCCTGTTCTTCGCCTCGCGTTGTCTTTGTCGTTTGGTTGGTGGTCGCGCTCGCTCCAGGTATCCAGGTCTCCAGGTCGCTCGTTCGTCGCTTTCCGATCGCCGCGACGCCTCAAGGACATGCGAAGCGCGCAGCGCTTCTCGCTACGAGAGAAACAACCCAACGCACTAGCGTCTGTGGCTAGCGCCGCAACGAGCACGCAAGACATGTTCGCAGCGCGCTGTAGATTCTAGACTTGTCACTTCGCGCGAGCGAGCAAATACCAAGTAGTCGCGAAGACGAAAGACTTCATCGATGTACTGGATTGCACTTGTCGTTCTTGCTCGCGCTTTGCGCGCGTTGTACACAGTCTTGCGCTGCACCAACAGCTCCTGCATGGCTGTGCACGACCGCGGCGTCAACGCCGCCAAGAACATCGTGCTCCTGGCGCAGTGCATCCTGAACGGCAGTCCTCGTCCAGCGTACTTGTCGCGACAGCAGCAGTAGAAGCATGAAGAAGCGTGAGCTGGGGTGCTAGGTCATACAACTCGGTCACTGACCAACTCACACGGTCGAGCCCGTAGTCTAGTTGCTTGCTTGGTACTATGGCCTAGGAGCTTGAGAGTTTGCAGCGTAGTCTCTTTGGTCCGCTATCTCGCAGTAGGACAGAAGCAGCGATGGTCCTAGCAGTAGTAGCTTGAGCGGATACTAAAGCCCACGACACCATCCGCAGTGCATCGGCACACTGCAAGGCGTGCGAGGCTCGATCTCGAGCTCTGTCGTGCACGGACTGACCCGCCATCTCGAGCGCTGAAATGCTGGCGCTGCTGGCTCGGAGAGTGGCATTCACACAACGTGCCTCGCGCGCGATGATATCGATTCAGCAGCGTGTGTGTGGCCATCTCGTGAGCGTTGAGATAGGCAGCACATCGTGCATGAGCAGCCGAACGGGTGAGCGAGCGAGTGGCTGGACGCATGACGGACTGACCGACTGACTGGCGGCGAGCGAGCGCGCTGGAAAGCGTCGACGCAGATGTGGCGCGACCGACAATCAAGCCTTGGCGCTGCGCTCGCTGGACACACTCGGTGCGCATTCACGGCGTCCAGCCGCGAGGCACGCGCCGACAAGAGCCACTACTAACTCAAGCAGAGCGAAGGCTGCGGATTGAGCACGATGTGCTCGTGCGCATGCTCGTGCCGTCTGGACCGGGACACTCAAGCGCCAGGAGCGCTGGACGACCGATCTTTGGCGACGCTTTCGCTGACGTTTGAGCTCCGAGCCGGAATCTCACATGCATCTGGTCCCTGAATCTGCGTCAGCACTCGCCAGCACTCGCTTGGTCGGCGCTTTCAACTCAAACCATCAAGCTCTGCTTCCAAGCCTCCAAGCGAATGCGCCACAGCAAAGCACAACACTCGATGTTCGAGTGCGCCAGCCAGTGCTTCGCAAGCATGCGTACATGTGCTGCCTCTTTCGTGCTTGTCTGTGTATGTGAGCAGGGGACGTTCGTGCATTGCTGTCGTGCGCTGGCATGGCATGGCATGGCATGGCATGGCATGGCATGGCATGGCATGGCATGGAGTGCAGACGACGACGAACCGGCGAGTGCTGTTGTCACTCGTAGCGCTCGAGTTGCCTGTTGCCTCGTTGGCTCGTTGTTTGGTCGCCCAGGCGCTTGAGGCGCTTGAGCAGTATCGACTGTTGTTGCTGTTGTTGCTGTTGTTGCGCTTGAAGCGTTAGATTCGGTCGGAAAAACCTCGCGTTGACACGGCAAAGCGCCTGTGCGGTTGGCTCGCAAGTGTGAGGTGTTTTGAGCAACCCGACCACATCGAATCTCGCTGAATCTCGTGACGTACCACACGAACCACACGAATCTCGGGCTCGAGCTTCTCGACCGGAAAAGCGTGTTGGTGACAGCTTGCATTACATGTGCCGCATAGTGATCATATGATAAATAGTACCTGTTGTATATTGTGCCATTTAAACTAACAGGTCAGGTTAAAAACATGTGCCTAAAGACCTGCCAAAGTCGATACAAGGACTGTAATCAGGGTGTGCTGTATTTGCCTCATGGTTTGTATGGCTTCTCCACGCTGCCTCTTGGTCCTCGCCACCTCGCTGCGCATAGCCGCCCGCCATCGCTTTCAGCTCACAACTCGAGTCGACTCAAGCGCTTCGCCTTGGTCGCACGCGTTGTGTGCGTTTGTGCGCCTCTCGAGTGCAAGCGAGTAGCGCGATCGCGCGCTCCCCCCAGCCTCGCACTTTCAGAACCTCCTGCTTCGGCGCACACGACTACGTCCGTCCTCCAGACGTGCTTGCCTCTCGTGTCGGTCGAGCCAGCTAGCCCAGCAACGACAGCTCTTCGCGTTGCCGACGCTCGCTCGCGCTCTTGAAAGAGACAGCAAACGAACGAGCGAGCGAACCAGCGTTCCCTACACCTGAGCGCGCGACAGCATTCAGACTCCCATTCAGACTCCCATCCTCGCACCAGCCCAGCTGCTCCGCGTTACTCCGCCCCACGCAGTCAGTCAATCCATCTCCGGCTGTTCGTCGTCACTGGACTGCACTGCACTGCACAAGCTCGCCGAGTCGCAGACGCCGCCAGTGCTGCTAGCAATCACATCTCGATCCGCGCACCGCAGCACAGACCGTCGTCGGACCGTCACTGACGAGGCAGCATGAAGTTCGGCAAAGGCATTCTCAAGGAGATCCTGCAGAGCAACCCCGAGTGGGCTCCGTTCTGGCTCAACTACAAGAACCTCAAGAAGCGCATCAAGGCGGTCGCAAAGGTCGGCCACCACGCCGCGACGCAGCGCGACATCTGTGAGTCCATCGATTCTGTCGCTACGATGCGAGCTCGAGGCGTCCTTGCCAGAGCTCGCCACTCGCCCCTGCTGGGACCATGGTCGCTCAAGACTGACTGACTCGTTGCTTGTTTGTGCTTGTGCGACTGTGCTTCCACTCTCCAGCCGAGTCTGAACTCGAAGTCGCGTTCTTCCGAGACCTCCAGAAAGAGCTCCAGAAGATCTCGCTCTTCTACACGTCCGAGGAGAAGCGGTGCCAGTCTCGCTTCCACCAGCTCCGCGCCGTGCTGAAAGACCTCAAGCGCCAGCAACAGATCGACGCGTTCGAAGCCCAGCGCCTGATGTTCGCGCTCGTGCACTTCTACCGCGAGTGCATCCGGCTCGAGAACTTTGCCGTGATCAACTACCAGGGCTTCTCCAAAGTATGTCCGTCGCCAGTCGGACCCATGTTGTCCACTCGTGTTGGACTCTGCTGTCGTCGTCATCTCGAAGGGCCCTCGACACTGACGAGTCTGTGGATCCAACTCTCTCTCTCTCCTATCAGATCCTGAAGAAACACGACAAGATGACGGGCTACAACACGCGGTCCAAGTACATGCGCCGGAAAGTGAACCTGTCGTCGTTCTCGAACTACCCGCTGCTGCTCCAGATCCTCGAGAGCACAGAAGAGATGTTCCACGAAGTCGAGCGCGACGTGCGCATGGCGGGCGCCGTGACAAACATCAAGCTCGACTTGAACCAGCCGCCGAATCCGAACCCGTTCGGAACCGTCGACACACCGACGCAAGCGCATGTGCACCACCACCACCACCAATTGCCGTCGCCGAGCTTGACGCCGTCCAACACATCGGCTCCTGCGCCGCGGTTCCCAGCATCCGTGCTCTGGTCGACGAACGAGCCAGAGCAGCACGTGCACTACCCGCAAAAGCACGTGCTGTAGCGACGACGACGCACGAGCAGACAAAGTATGAACGAGCGAGCGAGCGGCGATCGGTATCGAGGCGCAGCAGCATTGGTGTCAACGACAGCAGCAGCCTACGTCGGCGTCGCGAGCTCGATTGATGGACAAGAAGATTGGATGTGCGCGAGCGAGCGCGAGTGACGTGAGATTGACCCGATGCGTGAAGAAGACACAATGAACAAGATCAAGAAGACAAGGAGGACCACGACGGATCCAGCACGCGCGCGAGAGAGAGAGAGAGCGACGCGTAGCATATACTATAGCACAGCACCACCACCTTGAGGCAGGCCGAGCGAGAGCAAGCACCTCAAAAAATAGACAGACATCATGATTCGCCCTTTGCCATACAACAGGTACTACTTAGCATATGTAATGCAAGCACCTCACACTTGCGAGCCAACCGCACAGGCGCTTTGCCGTGTCAACGCGAGGTTTTTCCGACCGAATCTAACGCTTCAAGCGCAACAACAGCAACAACAGCAACAACAGTCGATACTGCTCAAGCGCCTCAAGCGCCTGGGCGACCAAACAACGAGCCAACGAGGCAACAGGCAACTCGAGCGCTACGAGTGACAACAGCACTCGCCGGTTCGTCGTCGTCTGCACTCCATGCCATGCCATGCCATGCCATGCCATGCCATGCCAGCGCACGACAGCAATGCACGAACGTCCCCTGCTCACATACACAGACAAGCACGAAAGAGGCAGCACATGTACGCATGCTTGCGAAGCACTGGCTGGCGCACTCGAACATCGAGTGTTGTGCTTTGCTGTGGCGCATTCGCTTGGAGGCTTGGAAGCAGAGCTTGATGGTTTGAGTTGAAAGCGCCGACCAAGCGAGTGCTGGCGAGTGCTGACGCAGATTCAGGGACCAGATGCATGTGAGATTCCGGCTCGGAGCTCAAACGTCAGCGAAAGCGTCGCCAAAGATCGGTCGTCCAGCGCTCCTGGCGCTTGAGTGTCCCGGTCCAGACGGCACGAGCATGCGCACGAGCACATCGTGCTCAATCCGCAGCCTTCGCTCTGCTTGAGTTAGTAGTGGCTCTTGTCGGCGCGTGCCTCGCGGCTGGACGCCGTGAATGCGCACCGAGTGTGTCCAGCGAGCGCAGCGCCAAGGCTTGATTGTCGGTCGCGCCACATCTGCGTCGACGCTTTCCAGCGCGCTCGCTCGCCGCCAGTCAGTCGGTCAGTCCGTCATGCGTCCAGCCACTCGCTCGCTCACCCGTTCGGCTGCTCATGCACGATGTGCTGCCTATCTCAACGCTCACGAGATGGCCACACACACGCTGCTGAATCGATATCATCGCGCGCGAGGCACGTTGTGTGAATGCCACTCTCCGAGCCAGCAGCGCCAGCATTTCAGCGCTCGAGATGGCGGGTCAGTCCGTGCACGACAGAGCTCGAGATCGAGCCTCGCACGCCTTGCAGTGTGCCGATGCACTGCGGATGGTGTCGTGGGCTTTAGTATCCGCTCAAGCTACTACTGCTAGGACCATCGCTGCTTCTGTCCTACTGCGAGATAGCGGACCAAAGAGACTACGCTGCAAACTCTCAAGCTCCTAGGCCATAGTACCAAGCAAGCAACTAGACTACGGGCTCGACCGTGTGAGTTGGTCAGTGACCGAGTTGTATGACCTAGCACCCCAGCTCACGCTTCTTCATGCTTCTACTGCTGCTGTCGCGACAAGTACGCTGGACGAGGACTGCCGTTCAGGATGCACTGCGCCAGGAGCACGATGTTCTTGGCGGCGTTGACGCCGCGGTCGTGCACAGCCATGCAGGAGCTGTTGGTGCAGCGCAAGACTGTGTACGACGCGCGACCGCCGAGGAATACGCCGTTCACTACGTGAGGAAACAGCACGCCCGTGAGGTTCATCGACGAGCGGCACGACGAGCACCGATGACTCGTGTATTGCTCGCTCACGGTCATCACGCGAGCGCGCATTGAACGCAACACGAAGCGAGCGGATTGACACACGCGGATGGTTCGACCAGTTGCATAGCCGATCTCGGCGGCGAGCGATCGGTCTCGAGGTAGAACTCTCTTGGCGACGTGACGAAGCGCGTTCAGGCGCGTGCGATACAAGAAAATGAGCCACTTGCGCAGAGGGAGTGCAGCCGCCATGACGAGGAGCTCGCTCATGAAGTCAAAGACGATGTGGAGTCCATTACGCTCAAGCAGCAGCTCGACGCCGACCACGTCGACACGCTCTTCTTCGAGCACGGTGGCCATGGCGTGACGATCCAGTACATCGAAGAGGTCACAGACGGCCTCGCGACGACGTTCACGCGCGTGTCCAAGCTCTGAGCCAGCCATTGTGTATGAGAAGAGCAGTGTGGGGTGTGGCGCATAGCAGCAGCAATGACGGTGGTGATGGTGATGGTGCTCCCATGGTCAACAGTGTTGCGACAGTGCGAGAATGAAGAGTGTATGACAGAGTTGTCGGGTACGAGCAGTACGCAGTTGATGATACTTAGAGAGGACGACGCTGGCTCAGGTCCTACTGGACACTGGGCGTCCGCTTGAACGTCGCAATGAGCGCGTCCGTGACTTCGTCGACGTACTGGATGTTGACGCCGTGGCCGCCGTTTGCGAAGAAGAGCGTGTGGACGTGGTCGCCATCGAGTCGGTCTTTGAGCTTGATCGACTCGACTGGCGGGATGAGGACGTCGCGCATGCTCCCAATGATTAGGATCGGGAACCCGGCGCGGTTGATCGCAGCGAGACGCACGTCCGAGACAAAGTGCGTGTGGAGCGCGCGCGTCTGGCCGAGGATCCCAAACACGGGCGGCATGACTTGCTCAGGATGCTTGGAGCTGTGGAACGCAAAGAGCGCGTCGTAGACCGACTCGCCCGTCTCTTCGATGCGACCGGACCGGAGCGCGTCGATCGGATACAAGAGCCCGAGCAAGTTTGACACGGCTTTGCCAGTGTCGCGCGACAGCGACGCGTAGCTCAGCGGTATGAGCGACCGCGGATCCGAAGCAGGGCGTCCGCGCGTTGTGACCAAGAGCGAGAGCGTCTCGACACGCTGCGGTGCAAGCGACGCGAGCTCGAGCGCGATCATGCCGCCCATGCTCAGACCAACGACGTGCGCCGTGTCCCAGCCGACATGGTCCATGAGCGCGAGCACGTCGCTCGCCATTTGACTCGTCGAGTACCCTGGCCACGGCGCGCTCGAAGCGCCGACGCCGCGGTTGTTAAACACAAGGACTGATACGTCTTCGCCTCGCGTCGTGTACTTGTCGAGCACCAAGTCGAGGATGCCGGCCCACCACTCCATGGTCTGGAGCAGCCCCATCACGAGCACGACACGAGCGGACACTGGCTGCTCGTCGCGCACGTTCCACGCAGGCTCTTCGTCGCCACTCGAGCTGTGGAGCACGTACTCGATCGTGACGCCAGTCGATATGCGCGCCGTGCGTCGCTGGTGCTGGCTAAAGTACTTGGGCGCTGCGTTGAGCGCATCGAGCTCGCGCATCGAGCTCAGGCTCTTGGCCGACACGACCGTGATCTCGCTCTTCATGACTCGTCGGATTCGAGACTGGCGGCAGCTCTCGTAGACGCAGCAGCAGCGCCACTGAGCGTGTCTGAGCGTCTTGATGGTGTCAACACTTGCATGTTCAACTTGGTCGCATAGTGCAGAGCTTTTCTGGTTCAGATGAGCTCAATGCGCTCGATCGATCGTCTGGGTGGAAGAAGCTTCATCGGCAAGAGCGCACACCCAAAGCGCTTGGTGCTGGTGTCGTCTCGACACTCCGACTCGTCATGGGCTCTTGTTGGATTGATCTGTCCAAAACAGTCTTATTTTGGGGTGGTGAGTATCGTTGTTTTCGGCTGATGTTCAATTTTCATGACTTGGTGTTTGTATGCGACTGCCACGTATGCCAAATCAACTCACATGGTGGAGCCCGTAGCCCAGTTGCTTGCTAGGTAATTGACAATGGCGCAGCTTCTTCGAGCAGCAGGTATATGTGTGCGCCTGCATGTATGACATGCGCCTGCGCTTCCTGTAGCACATGTGTCTGTGTGCTAACTGCGTCGCCTCTGTGAACGCGTGTAGGCAATGGCGACCTTGACAAAGTGAGCGAGCTGCGCGATCAGTGGAGCCACCAGAACAAGAAGGGGGAGACCGGTTTGTTTGCTTCACATGGCTCCTGCATGCACTCGCAGCAAGCAGCTCACACGTGCGCGCATCGACAACTACTGCGCTTGCTCTGTCTATCGCTGCATGACAGCGCTGCACATTGCAGTCGCAGAGGACCAGCTCGAGATCGTGAAGCACCTCGTTGCACACGGCGCGCCTGTGAACGCGCAGGAAAAGAAGAACCGGTTCACGCCGCTCATGCTCTGTCTTGCGCAGCAACCACCGCACTTCATCGACATGCTCCAAGCGATTCTCAAAGGCAAGCCAGACTTGAGTGCGCAAGACTCGACGGGCCAGACGATCCTCCACCTCGCAGCGCGTACGTCGTCCATGATCTCGCTTGCTTGGTCTTCGTGTGAGAGAGCACGCGTGCTTAGCGCTTGATGCGCGAACGTGCGAGCTCACAAGTATCCTGCTTTGTGTGACTCTTGCTGCCAACGCGTGTAGAGTACGAAGAGCACGAAGCGATGGAGATGCTCCTTCGTGCAAAGGCAAACGTGAACGCAGTCGACCCGAAGCGCATGACTGCGCTCCACGTCGCCGCTGGCAAAGGGAACTTCGACCTCGTTCGTCTCTTGGTACGTGCGACTGAGTGTTTGAAAGAGTTCGTGCGTGGGAGTAGCAGACGTTCTCACGTGAAAGGGCTCGCTTTGTGCGATCGCTCCGTCACGACCACGACCAGGTCGAGCGCGGCCATGCAAACGTGAACGCAGTCGACGCAAAAGGCAACACGCCACTGTACGCGCAGCTCATGTGCTTGTCGAGTAGCACCACAGACTCACAACAGACTCACTAATGTGTGTTTGTGTGTGTCTTAGGCACTGGGTGTGCATTGACAATGGAAGCGACGAAGTTGCGCTGATCGAGTACCTCGTTGCGAAGGTTCGTAGTCGATCAGCTTGCGTCGCCCACTGCGGTCGTATGTGCAAAGAGGAACAGTGGTGCGGATAGTAAGGAGCTTGTCGTGTCTGTTGGTGGACGATAGGGTGCCAAGCCACTGAAGAACGCGCAAGGGAACTCGCCACTGCACGCGGAAGCGATGCACTGCGACACGAGCGCAGTGTGGCCAACTGCAGCCGCGCGCGCGCTCCTCGACGCATTCCCCGACTTCGCAAGTGACGTGAACAAGAGCGGTCGAACAGCGCAAGAGACGTTTGAGCAATGCATTGACGCCGAAGAACCTGCGACTCCAGCGGCAGCGTCGAGTATCCACAAGTCCAAGCGCGACCAGCACCTTGGTGGTGCAAGCGACGATGTGATCGACAACGCTGCTGCGGCGCGTGCAGGTATGCTTGGACAATGTTCGATAGTGGCGCTTGTTGGTTTGATTCGACTCGGCTGACTGACATGGTACGATTGTTTGTTTTGATTGCTTGTAGCTGCGATCGCTCGCACGAAGAAGAAGACTGGGAAGCAGGCGCAAGCCGAGAGCGGTGGCATGAGCTTGTACGTCTGGCTCGCGCTGCTGCTTGCAGTGCTCGCAGTCGCGTACTCGATCGTTGCGTCCGAGTGACCGTGGCAACAACACCTTGCTGTTGGAGTTGCTCGACAAGCGCCATGCTCGGTTCTTTTTGATACTACAAAGCAACTTGAATTGAATATGCCAGTGAGGAATGTATTGTTGCGATTGCATGTGTCCCACTCTGATCTTGAACAAGCGCAGGACTTGTTGACTCGAACAGCTCTTGCGCTTGTTGCTGCGACTGCAACACGCGAGCATTCGCACACTTGCGCGTCCAAGCACATACAACACACAAAAGCAGCAAGCATGGCAAGCAACAACGACGACGTCACGACTGTCGTTGCGAACGGACTGAGCACGCAGCGGCAGCTCGATGCGCTCAACTCGGCGCCAAAGTACTTTAGCAAGCAGCACTTGCGCACAGCGCGCGTGGCGACTGGCATCGACATCGAGTACGTCCAGCACGGCACATCGTTCACTGCAAGTGACAATGCGCAGCCGCTCCCAGTCGACCGCGTCGTGCTCATCATGGGCTTCTTGCAAGCGAAAGAGTCGTGGGCAGCAGTGATTGACCTCTTGCTCGAAAAGTACACGACGCAGCAGCGCGTGCTGCGCAAGAACATTGCGATCCTCGCGTTCGACAACCGCGGCGTGGGCGGCTCGAGCGTCCCAGCGTGGCGGTACACCACGCGGCAGATGGCGCAAGACGCGCTCGCGCTCATGGACCACGTCAGCTGGGACGCTGCAAACATCGCTGGTATCAGCATGGGCGGCATGATCTCGCTCGAGTTGGCAGCGATCGCACCCGAGCGCGTGCACTCGCTCTCGCTGATGGTCACGACGCGCGGCAAGTACAAAGCCGACCCGCGCTCGAGCAAGCCGCTGCGCAAGTCGACGTTCTCAAGAGACCCAGTCGTGGCTGTGACGAGCTTGCTCGAGCTCCTCTATCCGCTCGACGTCATTCGCGCGCGCGCGATTACCGAGACGGGCGAGTCGGTCTACGACGCGCTCTTTGCGTTCCACAACGCCAAGCGCCTCGAGCGCATCAAGCCAAGTCTCCTCGGTATGATCGGTCAAGTGCTTGCGATCAAGACGCACTTTGTCTCGGACGAGCGCTTGCGTGGGATCAAGAGCGCTGGGTTCCCTATCCTAATCATCGGGAGCATGCGCGACATCCTCATCCCGCCGGTCGAGTCCATTACGCTCAAGCAGCAGCTCGACGCCGACCACGTCGACACGCTCTTCTTCGAGCACGGTGGCCATGGCGTGACGATCCAGTACATCGAAGAGGTCACAGACGGCCTCGCGACGACGTTCACGCGCGTGTCCAAGCTCTGAGCCAGCCATTGTGTATGAGAAGAGCAGTGTGGGGTGTGGCGCATAGCAGCAGCAATGACGGTGGTGATGGTGATGGTGCTCCCATGGTCAACAGTGTTGCGACAGTGCGAGAATGAAGAGTGTATGACAGAGTTGTCGGGTACGAGCAGTACGCAGTTGATGATACTTAGAGAGGACGACGCTGGCTCAGGTCCTACTGGACACTGGGCGTCCGCTTGAACGTCGCAATGAGCGCGTCCGTGACTTCGTCGACGTACTGGATGTTGACGCCGTGGCCGCCGTTTGCGAAGAAGAGCGTGTGGACGTGGTCGCCATCGAGTCGGTCTTTGAGCTTGATCGACTCGACTGGCGGGATGAGGACGTCGCGCATGCTCCCAATGATTAGGATCGGGAACCCGGCGCGGTTGATCGCAGCGAGACGCACGTCCGAGACAAAGTGCGTGTGGAGCGCGCGCGTCTGGCCGAGGATCCCAAACACGGGCGGCATGACTTGCTCAGGATGCTTGGAGCTGTGGAACGCAAAGAGCGCGTCGTAGACCGACTCGCCCGTCTCTTCGATGCGACCGGACCGGAGCGCGTCGATCGGATACAAGAGCCCGAGCAAGTTTGACACGGCTTTGCCAGTGTCGCGCGACAGCGACGCGTAGCTCAGCGGTATGAGCGACCGCGGATCCGAAGCAGGGCGTCCGCGCGTTGTGACCAAGAGCGAGAGCGTCTCGACACGCTGCGGTGCAAGCGACGCGAGCTCGAGCGCGATCATGCCGCCCATGCTCAGACCAACGACGTGCGCCGTGTCCCAGCCGACATGGTCCATGAGCGCGAGCACGTCGCTCGCCATTTGACTCGTCGAGTACCCTGGCCACGGCGCGCTCGAAGCGCCGACGCCGCGGTTGTTAAACACAAGGACTGATACGTCTTCGCCTCGCGTCGTGTACTTGTCGAGCACCAAGTCGAGGATGCCGGCCCACCACTCCATGGTCTGGAGCAGCCCCATCACGAGCACGACACGAGCGGACACTGGCTGCTCGTCGCGCACGTTCCACGCAGGCTCTTCGTCGCCACTCGAGCTGTGGAGCACGTACTCGATCGTGACGCCAGTCGATATGCGCGCCGTGCGTCGCTGGTGCTGGCTAAAGTACTTGGGCGCTGCGTTGAGCGCATCGAGCTCGCGCATCGAGCTCAGGCTCTTGGCCGACACGACCGTGATCTCGCTCTTCATGACTCGTCGGATTCGAGACTGGCGGCAGCTCTCGTAGACGCAGCAGCAGCGCCACTGAGCGTGTCTGAGCGTCTTGATGGTGTCAACACTTGCATGTTCAACTTGGTCGCATAGTGCAGAGCTTTTCTGGTTCAGATGAGCTCAATGCGCTCGATCGATCGTCTGGGTGGAAGAAGCTTCATCGGCAAGAGCGCACACCCAAAGCGCTTGGTGCTGGTGTCGTCTCGACACTCCGACTCGTCATGGGCTCTCGCGGTCGACGTCAGTCTCGATACGAATGATACGTCAACAGCGAGCACCAACGTTCTGGGTGGTGCATTGTTCGGGCTTCGCTCATTGACGTGAGAGACGAGCAAGAGTACCATCAGCGCGCTGTCGATCACCAGCAAGTCCGACGAGCGCCTGCCTCACGCGAGCGTCCACGCCATGAGCTTGCTCGATCACAGCAACCACCATGTATGCTGGTGCGAAGGACACGAGTTGAGAGGCACGAAACAGACCGATCTGTCGTCGCCTCGATGTGCTGATGAACCCACCAAGACGATGTCCTGCCATCAGCGACGCGCGGGACTCGACCGAGCGTCCTGCTGTGTGTTCGCACTGGTGTCGCGATGTGGCGGATGCAGGGCTTGGCATATTGCAGTATGATATTGATTATGTGTCTCAAAGCCAAGCAATCAATTATTGGGATTTTGCCACTATCCAACCACTATCCTATATTCTTTGTCGCTTTGCTCTGCTGTTCTCCACTGCCTCGGCGACAGCTCCAGCGTTCCACAGCTCTCTATTGTAATGTAAGAACAGCATGGACTCCAACGTGGTGGGCTCAAGGCGGCGACGTGCGCGAGAGAAGACAGCGCCAGCCCGCGAAAAGAGCCGTTCGACGTCGTTCGACGTCGGCGGAATCCATCGTAGGTCGACATCGGGAGCGTCCTGGCGCGGCAGCAGTGCTGACTCTGCAAAGGAATGCTTCGAGGCAGTGGTCGCAGTCGCAACTGGAGCAGCTGGTGCTAGAACTTTCGCTGCTGCTGCGCGCTCGGCGCGTGTGAGCAAATGCTGCTGGCGGTCAATGACTTTGACCACTGCGTTCTCAAAGTCTGGGAACTTGACCAAAGATGACGACGGCGACAAAAAGGGAGCCGTGACCGGGTAGTGCAGTGCAGTGTGGTCAAAGAGCTTGCGAACGTCGCTCAACGTCGTGTCGGTCTCGCACTGAAGTTTCTTGCTCACACTCTCGATGTTTCCGAGTTCATCGAGCAACGCCTTCAGCTGCACGCACTCGCGAGCGGTCGGGATGAAGTCGGCCAGATCGTCGACGTTGTCGCCTAGCTTGTCGCGAATGTCGAAGAAGCGAGCCAGCATCGTGTGTGCTACCCCATCTTGTGGCGTTGTGCATGACGGGCACGAGTGCATTCGCTTGGCGGAGGCGATGCTGGTTCTTGACTGTGTTGAGCTTGGACATGAGCTGGTTGATCTTCTCTAGCTCGTGGTCATGCTCGCGGACGAGCGCTTGCACAACGAGGTTGAGCCTGTGGCTCGCGCATCCGACCATCGGCACTCAAATCTTTCTCGCCACCGCCACGTTCACTGACGCATGATCGCAGACCAAGAAGCAAAGCTGCGGTGCGTCGATCGCGTACACGTCGAGCACGTGATCGAGGAGGTCGATGGTCGCGTCCGCGCTCATGTCTGCTTCATTCTCGAGCGGCGAAAAGCACACGAGGTACTTGCTTGTTGGTGTGACCGCAATGATTGCGATAAAGTGCGTCCCTCCTTCAGTCCAAGCGTCGATCTGCAGGCCAAGCTGGACCCCGCTCTGCCGCTCCCGAATACGCTCTTGCGCCACGGTCTCGAGCCCGAACATGTGCTTCTTCAGCAGATCGAAGGCAGGTGCGTGTACTTACGCGTCTTCGTCTTCTCGCACATCACAAGCTCGCGACCTTCCATCACGACACAGTCGAGCCAGTGGTAGACTGCGAGAGTGTGATCGTCGCCGCGGACGTATGCGTCCAACGTCGCTTGCTTGGCCTGGGACGACTTGTACTCGTCCATGTACGTTTCTCGGTGGTGGCGCTCGAGGTGATCCGTCAGGTTGCTGTAGCCGGTCCCGTGCGCTTGCTTGCGCGACTTGAAGCAAAGCTGGCAGACGTAATGATCGTCATCCTCTCGCAAAAAGAGAGCGGAGGCGAGCGACCGAGGGGCTGGAGTGGTCATGGTGTGCTTGGCGCGGTTGATTGAGGTGTGAGCGCTGCGGCGCTCGTCTTGCTCTCTCGGACTCGTACAGCCACCCTTTTGGCTCTATTGCGAAATACTGTGCGCTGTGCAATCAATTATTGCCGTTATTTAACGGGCAATTATTGAATTTCATATTGTTTTTTTCCTTGCCCGTGGGCGGATGTGCAGGATCCGAGCTCGAGTCGCTTTGTTAGCGCAGTGCTTCATGGCTCAACAGACACGCGCGAGCGCACACTCGGACGTGCACTCGCCGACTCGCATCAACGACTTGCCATGCCGCCACCGCCTATCGACGCTGCTGTCGTGAACACTAGAGCGAGTGAGTCTGGAGCGCCACATGCAGTCCAAGTTTGCGGCCGAGTACAGCTACAGCGCAGATCGCATCCAGTTCGCTACACTCCCAACATCGAACCTCACGCTCGCATACGTCGTGCACGCGTCTGCAGCAGCGAGCGATGGTAGCGAGACGCGCGTCGTGCTGCTCACGGGCTACTCGTACCGCAAAGAGGAGTGGTCGACGCGCTGATCACGCAGTGGGAGCAAGCGCGTCGCACGAGATCGCGGTGTTGGCGACAGCGATGCGCCGTGGGGACGCTACTCGACGTCAATGCTGGCAAACTTTGTCAGAGCGCGGCGCTCGTGCTCCACTACGCTCGGACGCGCGGCTGCAGGCGATCCGCGACCACGGGTACGCGATCGTGCTCACTGGCGCTCGCCACGACGTTGCGATCGACGTTGCGCACGCGCGGCACCTCGAGCGCGTGCTCATGAGCGACCACGTGCGCACATTCGTGTACGACGGCGCAGGGCACGGCGTGTTCCTACAGCACGCTGACGGCATCGCGCGCGAGCTATTCGGCGTGTTCCAGCGCAGCGTGGCACTTTGACAGTCGCCACCACCGTACTATGAGATGCACGACACACGCACGACGGTCTCGCTACGTCTACTGCCTCTCTCTCCTTTGATCTACAGGCGTCGTCTCAGTCATGACAGCGCCGCCTTCTCTACTGCTACTGATGGTACACGGCGCTGCGTCAGTGGCGCATGCACGCGCCGCGCGTCGAGCGCCTGCTGCTGCCGGAGCCGCGCAGCTCGCATCGCGTCGTCGTTTGCGCGGCGCGAGGCGCTCGACTGCGGCGACGACGCAACTATCGCATCGTAGACCACGCGCGTCGCTCGCATCGCGACGTCGACCGCAAAGATCGCAGACCCGAGACCCACGAGTGCGATCATGAGGAGCCGCACGTCCAAGACCAGGAGCGCGCGCGACGCGAGTGCGACTGGGAACTCGGTCGCGTAAAACTGGACGACGCTGCGCCAGTCGCGCGCTGTCGGTGGCGTGAGCTTTATGCGCCAGCGCTGCTGCTCGAGCGCGTGATGGCGCGTGCGCTCGGCGAGCTCGAGGTCGTACGCAGCGCGCGCCTGCGTGTCACTGAGCACTTGATACGCGTCTAGTGGGATCGAGCGCCGCAGCTGTGAGATGCCGGCTTATCAAGCAAGTACATGGACGTAGGCAGCAGCGCGTACGCACCTGAGATGCGGTGGAAGCGCTTCGTAGCGAGCGCACTCGTGCCAGACTTGTCGGGATGGTACTGGAGCGAGCGCTCGCGGAACGCGCGCTTGATGTCGCGCACCGATGCGTTTGGAGCGACACCGAGCGCTTCGTAGTGACTGCGCGCTGTAAAGTCGTCGTACCAGGTCTCGTACACGAGCGCACCGGCGCCGAGCAGCGCGAGCAGCAGCAGCGCACCTCGAACGCGCCATCCGGTCATTTCAGAAGAGGATCGGATACTCTTTGGTGGTGACTTGACTGGATTAAAGTATACTTGCTTTCCAGCGCCACGCACTGATGGAGCACGGCGACTTCGTGCCCGACTCGGACGTCGACGACGAGGGGACCGAGAGCGACGAGCGCACGCGTCCAGCGCTCGCACAGCGCGATGCTGTCGCTTTGATTGAGCAGCAGCCGCTGCACGACGATGCGCAGGAGCCCGTGGCGCTCGAGACTGCGCACGCGGCGCCATCGCTCGAGCCTCTGTTGCCACACAACAACAACGACGACGAGGAGCAGCAAGGCGCTGATGCACGGTCAGTGAAAGAGCACAGTAGCACAGCTCCTAGCGCTGAACCACCGCGTCTAGTGCCTCGTGATACTCACAAAGCCGACAGTCACGAAGCAGACCCGCGCACACAAGCGCCAGAGAGCCGCGTGCGCGTGTTCCAAGTCGGCGATCTCGTCGAAGTCGAGTCGCGCACGTGGCCAGGGATCAACAAGCCCGGCGGCTCGGGTCGCGTCGCCGGTGTCCATCGCGAGACGACTGCCGATGGCGCCGTCGCGGTCTTCTACGACGTGCGGTACGTCCTCGGCGGCTTTGAGAAGCGCATCGAGAGCGCGTACGTCGAGCTGTCGCACATCTTGGAGCTCGCGCGCACCCAAGGACGCGTGCGCTACGAGCGCGTGTTCTACCACGGTACGTCCTCACGCCACATAGTCACTACGAGTCTCTAGAGACCTCTAACGCGCGTCGGTGGCGCCTGCACGTGCGTTCGGAGCAGAGGAGTTTGCTGACGCGATGCACAAGAAGAAGAAGCCGGTGGCGTTCGACCAGGACGCAGGCGCTTCGGCCACGAGCCGTAGTGAGCTCGTGCCTGGCGATGGGCGATCAGGAGAGACTGTGAAGCGCCGGACAAAGCGGTCACGGCGCGATCGAGCGAACGGCGGTGATCGCCAGCGACTGGACAACCGTGTTGGATCCGACGAGCGCATGGCGGCTGATATGCTGAGCGCGTCAGATAGCAGCAGCGGTAGTGCGAGTAGCGACGACGAGCGCCACGTGATCCGCAAGATCGGCGACCGGACGTTCCTCATGGACACCACCGCTGCGGAGCACGAGAGCGACGCGGCCAAGTGGCGACGGCGGCGCCAGATCATCGAAAGCGACGGCGACAGCAGCAGCAGCAGTGGCGCAGAGACCTCCGAGGCTCGCAGTCTTGAAAGCACTCGGCACCCGCGCGAGTTGGCGCCAGCGCCTCTTGATCACCGCATGGCGGCACTCGCATTGCCGTCCGAGCCGCGGCTGTCGAGCCAACTGAAGCCAGCGCGCGTGCGGCCGAGCAAGAAGCGCCGGCGCTACGTCGGCGGGTACCTCCACAGCGGCGACGACGTCGACGCGACGTTCATTCAGCCAGAGGACAACGCGAACGCACTGCCAGACGACGTCGCGCGCGAGCTCGGATTCAAGCTCGGGAAGACAAAGGCCGAGCTCCGCGCGCAGCTCGCGACGATCGCACAGGCGCTCACGGCCAACTTGCGGGCGTTTGAGAGCGAGCGCGCGAGCGTGACGCAGTCGACGAAGCGCGCGCCGACGCTGACGCTCGAGGAGCTCACGGCACTGCACCAACAGGTCCGTTAGCTATTAGGTAAAGCTTGTCGCTCGTTCTGACGGAGTCTTGTGCGCTCGTAGGCAGCGGCGCTCGAGCGCTTCTTGACGCAGGAGCTCATTCGGCGCGGCGAAGACGTGATGAACGCTGTGATCGTCAAGCTCACGCGCAAAGGCGGGAGTCTGGTGCGTCTTGAAGACGTCTTGAGGTGCTCTCTCGTGTCGTGAGAAGCACTGACGCTCGTATGTGTGGTGGCGAGACAGCCCGACTCGGTCGAGCTCGTGTTTGACGACCAGAAGCGCGCGATCAGCGACCACGGCGTGTGGATCCGCAAAGTCCGCGCGTCGCTCGAGACGGCGTTCAAAGTGCGCAGTCTGCCGCTTCCAGCTGAGCCACCGCTCGCTCGATCGGCAGAGGGCTCTGCGGCGGCTCCAGACGATGATGACGACGCGTACCATTGGAACGCGAGTGACGATGCGGACGCATTCGAGTACGCAGGCGACAGCGAGCATCCAAGTGCTGCGATGCGCTTGGACTCGGGCGCGACCTCGAGCCGCACGCAGACGACGCACAAGCAGCGCTGGAACGCACCGAGTTCGCCACGACGCGGCGCTGGCGATCGCTACAGCCGCAAGCGCTCGCAGAAGATCGACGCGTTCATGGCGAGCTACGCAGCGCAGTCGAGTCGATCAAGTGGCGACCGCCAGTCAAGCGCCGCGAGCAAGCACCGGTCAAGTACGACGCTCGACGACTTTGACTTTGTGCAGTACGGATCAACTCACGCGCCGTACGACGCGTTCGAGGACGATCGGCGAGCACGACGCGGCGCTGATGACGTTGTGCGCGCGTCGAACGTCCGGCTCCCAGGCAAGCGGCAGCAGGCGATGGCGCCGTCCGATCCGCGCTGGAACTGGTTCCAGATGGGCAAGCTCAAGGATCAAGCGACAGCGCGGCGCAAGCGCGCAAGTGCGAGCGGCAGTGGCGTCTTGGCAACTACGGCAGCAGCGCATCCGATGCAGCGAACGCACAAGCGGCAGCTCCAGGAGAAGCTCATCGGATCAGTCCAGAGCGCGCGTCTGCACTTGCGCGAGAAGCGGCTCCAGAGCGCTCGCGGGTCTGCGAGTGCGAGTGGCCCAGCAGGAGCGCTAGTCGCACGAGCGTACGGTCTTGGGTACGACCCACCACCACAACCCAGTGGCAGTGGCGGTGGCAACGTGGCGATCCATGACGTTCGACGTGAGAGCCAGCGTCCTGGCCCGTCGTTTGCCTATGAGGACACGGCTGTTGGCGCCAAGAGCTCGAGTCGAAGCGCTGGCCGCCTGCGTCCGAGTGCTGCACCAAGTGCTGCGCCGCCACTGCCAGTCACATCCGCTGAGACGCAAGCGCTTGATGCACCAGCGCTCGACTGGACGAACGTCTTTGACGTGCTCACGGACGCAGTCGACGACGACGCGAGTGCGCTCCGACCACTGCGACCCGAGGCGCGAACGTTCCTCTTGACGCGCGGACTCGCGCAGTGCACGTGCGGTCAACGCGGTCCGCAGCCTCCGTCATCCACTGAGGGTGGCAGTGCGCCAATCAGTGCCAGTGGCGACGATGAGGAACCAGAGACGACAGACCAAAGCGTTGCGGAGCTCCAGCACTTGGCAGCTCAGCTCCGTCAGTCGCTCACGTCGCTGCGTCTTCAAGAGCGCGCGTTCATGACGTCGCTGCCTGGGACGAGCGCAGCTGCGGACGCTGACAGCGAGAGCGTCTACACGGCGTCACCCGAGTGGCACGCGCTCGTCGCTGCGGCGGATCAGTACCACCACTCGCTCGCTCTGCTCTCACACGTCGCGCTCGCAAGTGTCCGCGATAGCGTCGCGATGCGCTCGTCTGCGTCAGTCGAAGCGCTCGTGCGCATTGTCGTAACAGAAGTCGCCGCGACGCTCGCGCAGCTTCCCGACTGCGAAGCGCTCTTTGATTCGTGCCGCGCCTACGTCTTCTTCTTTGAAGTCGCGGACCGAGACGCGACGACGACGCCGCTCGTGACGGCGATCCTACGCACGTACTGGCGCAGCATTGCGCTCTTGCTCGAGCTCAACGCCGCGACTGCGGCGCTGCAAGCAGTCGACGCAGCGGCCGAGCGCATCTTGCCAACGAACCGCGCGATCCTCGCGGCGTCGCTCTTCCTCGTGGATCTGTATCTGTACCTCCCGTCGTCGCATCGGCTCGAGCCTGCGAGTCTCTCGCCGTCGTCCTCGCCACAGGAGGAGCCGCAGAACGACGCTGCGGCGGTGAGCGCGTTTGCTCCAGCGCCGGCGCTCTCGCTCTGGCTCCTGCTCTACGACTGCTTTGCTACCGGCAAGTGCTCGTTCCAGACTGGAAAGCGCGCTGGCGCTGGCGACGGCAGAGACTTTTGGGCATTTGTCCAGACCATGGTGCGTCTTCTCCGTTGTCTTCTTGCCTGCTCGTTCATAGCGTGAAGACTAACACGCGCGGCCGCGTGCGTGCGCTAGTACCGCGACCACTTTGTCGATCACCTCGCGATCGCGTTCACGCAAGCGCGCTCCAGCGGCGGGTACCTCGTCGACAGTCTCCCAAAGCTCGCGACTGCGCGCGAAGACGTCGAGGACGTCGCGCAGGGTCAACTCCTTGCGCTCCAGTCGGTCTGGTGCCTCAGTCTCCTCTTTGCGCAGCTCTTTGCTCCATCAGGCGATGCGAACAGCGCCATGTGCGTTCCTGTGATGTCTCTAAGTGCTACTCGTTGTGTAGCAAGACGGTCGACGGTCTGACGCTTGTGTCTCATGTGAATGACTGCGTGCGATAGCTCGGAAGCGCGCTGGGCAGTCACAAAGGACTTGCTCCAGCCTGGCAAACCCGCGTTCCTGCCGTTCGACAGCCGCGCGCTCGCTCGCCAAAGCGTCGGAGCGACTGAGCTCCGCGTCTTCTCAAGTGTGTCCTTCTTGCCGCTCCTCGGTCGCTATCACCACCCAAGGCAGCATCTCCACTCACACTGACGATGCGCTGTACGTCAGGCGTCTTCAAGCTCCAGGTGCTGCAGAACGTGCTCGCGCTCTCCAAGGTCTCGAGTCCTCAGAGCGGTGCGTCCTGGTCGAAGGCGTGGACTGACACGCTATGATAGCACCTGGCTGCCAAGTCACCTCTGAGACTGACTGACGACCGTGTCGATGCTGTCGCTCTATCGATCGCGTGGCAGACGTCGTCGAGCGCCTGCTTGAAGAGCTCTGGGACGACTCGAGCGCAGACGCAACGCAACGCACGAGCGACGCGCGATCGCTCTCGGAGCTCTCGCTCTTCTGGCGCGAGCTCCTACTGCAGACAGCGTCAGTCGAGACCTTGCGCGCATTTGTGCGCGCGTGGACGCCAGCCGAGGCGAGCGACAGCGTCGACGTCATCAGTGCGATCGTCCTGGTGCGTTGAACACGAGTCTCTAGCTGTCAGACCAGGCGCCTGCTCGTCCTCACGCCAGCGCCTCGTGCTTGAGCCCGCAGGTCCAGATCCTCATGTTCGAGCGCGCGATCCACCGAAGTCGCTTCCGCCAGCCGATCTGCCGCGCGATCGCCGCGCGCCTCGAGGCGACCAAGTCCCACGACGCGTCGCTCGCGGTCGCACCTGCGCCAGCAGTCGTTACTGTCCATGCGCATGGCAAAGCAGCACCAGAGAAGCCAAAGGCGTGGAACTGGGGCACGAGTAGCGCGGCTTCAGCTGCGGTAGACGCGAAAGCGGCAGTGAGCCAGCCAAAGCCAGCGCCTGCAACGCCGCGAGGACCGAACGAGGTGCGCTGTCATCGCTAGCTGTGGCCTTGGAGCGGCGTTGACGTCCTCACACTGTTGCATCGTACGTGACCAGGAGCGCTTGATGGTGTCGATCCTCCTTGCGCTCGCAGTCGCGAGCGTCTGCGCCGACGGCGGCGCCACGTCATCTCTTGAGCTCCGCGCACCGGCGCAGCGCAGCAACAAGTCGCTCAAGCGCGACCTCGAGTTCTACACAAAGGAGATGGCGCGCATCGTTCAGGACACCGCAGTTGTGCACACTGCGCTCTTGAGCCAAGCGCTGTGTGTCGTCGGGTGCGTCGCCATGGCGCACTCGAACGAGTTTGCAGTCGTCTTTGCTGCGCTCAACGAGCTGCTGCTCGCTGCTGTGCAGCGCGTGCGAGCGCAGCCGAGTCGACAAGGCGACAGCGACGCCACTGGCGCCCGAGCGGCTGCAAAGCACGAGACGCGACTGCTCCAGCGTACGTCTGCCGCGAGCTTTGCGACTGTCACTGAGCTACTAGAGACAGCACTGATTGGAGACGATGTGTGTGTCTGATGCGCTGCAGGCGGCGTGCTCTCAACTCTGTACGTACTGCGCGACCTCACGCGCCGTCTCGTGGCGCTCATCCCAGAGATCGCCGTCCCGCAGTCTCAACCATCACCGTCTTCGTACGCACTCGACGCAGTGCGCTCGAGCCTCTCGTGCATTCTCAGCTCTGGCCTCGAAGCCGCTTTGGACGCTGCAGTCGACGACCTCGTGCCCATTGACGCGCTGCACGTGGCGCTCGAGATCATTCAACTCGTCGTTCCGCGCAACCCGGACGCACCCACGCGGTGTCTCCAAGTCATCTCGGCCCCTGCGCCACCAACGACTGATGCTAGCGCCAGCGCTTTTGACGAGTTTGACGACCTCGACATGGACGACGTGTTTGCGAGCGTCGACCTCGACACGCTCGCGTCCGGTCGCTCAAGCGCTTCGACAGTCTTCGCGACGCTCTCATTGTTTACAGACACGGCGCTCCAGGCGATGCTCACGCACTTGCGTCTTGCGCTCCAGCGCGTCGTGATCAAGTACCCACTGCGCGGCCGCGTGACGTACTATGAACTGTTTGCGATCGAGCTCCTCGGACGTCTTGTCTCGACCTGCAGCTTCCCGTTTGCGTGGAGTCTCGTGTCTGCGACGTCGCTCAAGCCGCGCGTGCTTGCGCCGCGACTCGTGAGCGCGATCCTCAAGCACAATGTCGAGCGCGAGTGGTTCAGCACGTGCTTCTTGAGCGAGAGCGGCGCCGACCAGGAGCTCGCGACGCTCTGGCTCACCGCGACGCTCGACCTCCAAGCGCTCTTTCCAGCGCTCTGCGCGCTCCAGTCGAGCGCGAGCGACCGGTTCGTGCTCCCAGTCGCGACGGCCGAGAGCAGCAGCAGCAGCAGTGCGCCGGCGATCCGGTACGCCAACTACTGGGTCATACTCACGGACACTGTCATCTACAACGTTGTGCGAGAGAACGCCGTGGCGCAGTACAAGATGGATCCGCTCGTGCTCGCGTTCGTGCGCGCGATCGCACAGAGCTGCACGTTCACAGCAACCGTTCGCGCGCAGCCAGAGCCGCCGAGCGACGCGGTGACGCTCTACGCACTCCACTTGAACGTCTTTCAGGAGTTTTGCCGCAGCGCCGGTGGGATCTGGCGCTCGCTCGCGACGGACGCCTCGCAGCGCCGCGCCGAGATGCACCGCTTCCGCTTGAAGATGATGGACGTCCAGAGCGGCGTCTTTGCTGCCTTTCCAGAGTACGTCGCCGCCTTGTAGCATACGGTGCTGGCTGCCGTCGGACTGACCGAGAGTACCCTCTCTGTCTACTAGGACGTACGAGATGAACCTCAAGATGGTCTGTCAAGACCTCGACCGCTCGCGGCGCAGCTGGTACGAGCTCTCGGAGCGCTTCCTCCGCGACTTTGCGACGCTCTCGAGCAGCTCCGCGACACCAGTGGCAACGACCAACGTGCACACGGTCGACGAGTCGCTCGCGCTCGCGCACGCGCAGCTCCGCGACGACCCGAGCGTCCGCGTCCTCATTGTGCTCTTCCAGTTCACGTACGCGTGCGTCGATGCGTTCCTCTTTCACTGCGGCGCGATGGCGATCGGACAGCAGAACCTCTTCTTCAGCGTCCTCGAGCTGCTCTTTCGGCAAGCGAGCTGCGCCGAGTTCCCACAAGCCGAGACGCGCTTGCGGCAGCTCGCGACAGCGTCATCGCACCAGAGCAACAGCGAGCTCAAGGTGTTTGACAGCGCTATGGAGAGTGCGAATGGCGCTAGCGCACCGCCGCTTCGTCCGGTGCAAAAGCCGAGCCACGCGAGCAGCATGTCCAAGACGATCTCGCCTGCGTGCTTGGGCTTTGTCGAGAGCGTGCGGCTCTTCTTCGCACGACAGAAGTACCCGAGTCTGCTCCACTGGTTTGCGCAAGTACGTTCGCTCGTGTCTGCTCTTGCTTGCTCATAATCTGAGAGACTGACGAACTGGTGGTGATCTACCAAAGACGCTCGAGACGTACCAGACACTCAAGCGCGGCTGGAGCACGTCGCCACTGCGCAAGCTCTTGCTCAACGTCTTGGACCCGCACGGTCCGCTCGGTGTCCATAGCTACTACCCGATCGACGCGAATCCAAGCGCTGCGAGTGCGTTTGACGTCCGGAACGTCCGGCGCGAGGCGTTCTACCTCTCGTGCGGACTCTTTGTCTGCCGGTGCACGAGCGCGTACGAGCACGCGCGCGCTGCGACTGCATCTGCACCTTCAGCGTCGACTGCTGCGCTCGCAGACGCGCAGACGCGGCTCAAGACACTGCGGACGTTTGTCTTGACCGACTTTGTCGACGAGTCGTTTGCGTTTGCAAGCGGCGACGCCGTGTGTCTCCACGAGACGCTCGTGCCGCTCGCGCAGTTTGTCCGCGCAGTCGTGAGTCATGGCAACATGAACCTCCGTCACATCCACGCAGCGACAGCAGCTCTTGATAGCGACCGCGTGAGCGCCACAGCGTTCGACTTTGCAGCGACTGAAGTCTACGACTGTCTCGAGCGCCTCGTGCTCTACTGCGTCAAGTCGTTTAGTGCCAGCGCTGTGCTCCAGAGCTCAATCAGGTACGTCCGTCCGTGCTTTGTATGGACAAGCTTGAGCTTGAGTGTGAGGACATGACATGACCTGTTTTGTTCTCTCTCTATCGCTCAACACTGTCAGCTGCGTCTTGGCGCTCGAGCTCTGTGGGATCGTGAGCGAGACAGTCGCGCTAAACGACGCAGCGATCGACAGCGACGTGTCGTTGCTGCTTGAGCTCGCAATCGCGTACTTTGTCGAGATCTACGACGCGCTCCGTGCGCTGTCGTCGCATGCGCTCACACCCGTGTTTGCAAACGCAAGAGATCGCGTCAGTCCACTGGCGCTACCGATGACGGATGCGCTGCTTGCGGCGTTCCGACCGCGTCGATGGCACATTGTCGATGTCGTAAAGACCGAGACGACGACGGCAGTCAAGACTGAGAGCAGCAGCGCTGTGTCTGACGAGTACGGCATCAGCAGCGTGCGTGTGCGCTCAGACCTCGTCGTGTCGATCGCACGCTTGGCCGAACGCTGTCGGGAATCGAGCGACACGCGTCTCCAGCGCTTTGTGGCTGTGCATGCAGACGGATAGAGAGAGGAGGAAGAGGTGGCGATCAATCGAGCGTGGCGACCTTGTCACAACTGCTTGGGTGCGACGATGTGGTGCTTCTTGAGCAGTCCGAGACCGTAGCCGAGGTACTTGGATCCTGGCTGGAGCTCGCTGTTAGCGGTACACACCAGTAACAACAGTGTCAGTCCTGAGCAAACACGACAGTTGTCTCCAAGATGCCACAACGTACGGTGCGTCGATGGCAATGCGAGGGATGTCGCGCTTGCTGTGGTCATAAGAAGAGACATCAGAGCGGAGCATTGAGTCTGTGAGCATCGAGCCAAGCACCGGCGCAGGACACAAGCATGTGTGAACGTACGTTGTGGACGTCTTGGACTTGGCTTGCAGCGACGCGTTACCATTTGTGCACTGGAAGCACTCGCGACTGTTGCAGAGCACATGGTGTGACGGAGGCGCCGATGTGCTCCCTCCACAGTCTCTTGTGTTCTCAAGCAGCGCTCCTGCAGAGTGCGAGAGCTGGAGACTCTGACGTTGCGATGCTGGAACTGCGTGGAGGCTGTTGATACTCGCAGTGACCTGTTGACTCCGGTTCAGAATGAGATCGCGTCGGTACTTGCGCACTGCGCGGTCACTCGCACCGACGTCCTTTGTCTGAGCGAACACGCGTGGTCGAATGCTCGTGATGCCAGCACTGCTGCTGGTAGGATCTCGGTCGAGGTCGACCGCATAGCCTCGCTGATGGCACGAAGAGTAAGGCACGAGTCAGCTCAAGGCACGCCACAGCCGTGTCAGCGAGCGCACACATAGAGGTACGGACCGTGAGTGCTGCGTCCTTGGAGCTTGCATCTTCATTAGCATAGTGAAGGTGTTAGTATGTCCTTGGACTAGCGACACACAAGAACCGATACGCACTTCGTGCGAGCTGCACAAGTCGGAACTGCGACGCGTGGAGATCCATCATCACTTGCTCGTAGCGCTCGATCCACACGCGCACTTCCTTGTCTCGATCCGCGAGTTTGCTACATGCAACACGTCCAGGTGCATCGAGGCAATCGGACGGTGAGATCATCACTCAGACAGCATGCACACCATCACCTCACAGAGCGCCGCACCGCTTGCACTCCATGAGCTTGATCTGCGTCTCTTCGAGCTCGCGATGTGTCTCGATGAAGTCCTTCTCGGCTTTCTACCGCGATGAAGACACGACACGCGCATCGAGGACGTCAACGACTACGAGGCAACAGTGGCGTTGACAGAAGCAACTCGTACCTGTAGGAGCTTTGCACTGCAGCGAACTGAAGCGCGCAGACCCGTGAGCTCGGCGTCTTTGTGTGTGATCTCGTCCTGTACATCCTTGACGCCTTCTGTGACGGTCGACTACAGACGGACAGAAGAGTGGTGATCAAGTGAGCATCTTGCAACACCATGAGCGAGGGCGTTGCTACTGTTATCGCACCATTTCATTCGCAAGGAGCTCGAGCTGCTTGTCTTTCGCGTAGATCTCTTGGAGGTCCTGCAGTCGCTGCACGCGCTCTTCTTGGAGCTCCATGAGCAAGCGGTTCGTGCGCCGGTTCTTCAAGATCGTCTCTCTAGCCAAAGCAGAAGAAGATCAGTCCATAGCACGCGTGCGAGAGCACGAGCACTCGCTGTAGCTCGCACTTTTCTTCGCGCTCCTCTTCAAGTGCGATCTGGGTCTTGTCAAGCTGGTCTTCCAAGGTCCTAGCAACGTCGAGCGTTGTGAGTGGATGATGGAAGCGTCAAGCAGCGATGCCAGAGCTACTCAAGTCTCACGTACCGAATGCGTCCGACTTGAGCTGCAGATCACGACGAGTCCATTCAGTGCTGCACTCTCCAACGACAGACCAGCAACGACACACAGAGCAACGACGACGACGTACACATGTTCTTGAGCTTCTGGAGCTCGAGCGCATCTTGGAGCTTGAGGATCCGCTCCTGCAACACACGCACACGTCCGCATGAGTCTCGTGCACTCGCTACTTTGCCTCGTTTGAACCCGAGCGGCAGCCACGACGCGCGCACCTCGTACTGCTTTGCCTGCATGTTGCTCCTGCTTGTCTCCTTGTGCTCGTCCAAGTGCTCACAACCGCTAAACTTGGTCAAGAGGGAGTTCAGTTGATTCATTCATTCATTGCGTAGTAGGTCGTAGTAGCAGGTCCTACGACTTCCGTAGCTGGTCTGTCGTCGCCTCTGAGGAGCGACGACGTACCGGATCCATCGATTGATCCAAACTACTAGAGAGCTGATCTACTCGAGACGCGAGACGAGCTTGCGCTTGCGGCGCCAGCGCCAGCGCATGGACGCAACGTGCGTCTCGGCGCCGATCTCTTCTTCAAAGCAGAGGTTGTCAAGGAGTGCGTAGAGCGCACTGCCGTAGCGCTCGCTCATCCACTTGACAAAGATCGTCTTGCTGAACAAGTGCGCGCGCTCCTCGAGCAAGTACGACGCAAAGCAGAGGAGGTAGAAGTACCGCTCGAGGTAGTTCACGGCCCGGAGCATAAAGTGGTCGCGCTTGTCGTTCGACACGTCGCGGTCAGTCGCGAGGTCGCGGCACTGCGCGATGCACTCGCGCAAGTTCTGCATGTGCTCGCACTGGTTCACGGCGTAGTCCACGAGCTGCTTGCACGCCGTGCCGTTGTCGAGCGTGCTCAGGAGCTTGCGGATCACGACAAAGTCGCCCGAGACTGCGCTCGACTGGCGCCGCGCACCAGGTTTGCCAGTGCCAATGATCTCCTCCAAGAGGCTCTCGTCCGTCGACGCGACTGCGCCAGACGCGCGCGCTTTCGCAAGCGCTTGGTCCTCCAACACGATCCGGAGCATGTATGTGCACACGAGCGCAGTCGTCGTGCGGCCGCGGCCCATCTGGCAGTTGCACACGACCGCGGTCTTCTTTGACTTCTTCAAGATCCCGTGGCTACCACTCGATGCCGCTGGTGCTGCGTCGGTGAGTCCGAGCTCGTGCGTGAACACCGGTGCGAGCAGCCGGACCATGTCGTCGAGGTCTTTCTCCTCTGGCGCCGTCTCGTCCGTGACGGGAATGCGCGCGTACTGGACGTCAAAGCCCGTCTCGTCGGCGACTTCGTCGTAGATCTCGGTGAGCGTCTTGATCTCGACGTCTGGGTTCACGTGGTCCATCTTCTCTTCGCTGTACATCAAGCTCGGCTCGTACCAGTAGATGAAGAGACCGTTCGCTTTCTTCACTTGCGCGCGGATCTCTTCCTTGACTTGCGCTTCGATCGCAGCGACTTCGTCTGCTTCGATACCTGGGTACTCGACGTTCTCAGTCAAGTCGTCGGGGTGGCGCATCGCAAACGGCTTGCCGCTCACGTAGATCACGGCCTCTTCGCGCAAGTTCATCCAGATGATGCGGTCAAACTCGCCGCGCAAGTGCTCGACGACGTCGCGGAAGCCAACTTCGAGACACTGCGCCGCGCCAAAGATCGGCTCGTCGCCGATGCGGCGAAAGTTGGGCACGTTCCGCGTGAGCGTGTACGGAATGCGCGCGTGGCCAAAGAAGTGGTCCTCTTTGATCACGCAGTTCTGCAGGACCTTGTCTGACTTGTACCGCACGCCGCCCATGTCGTCGAGGAGCCGGAAGAGGTTTGGGTGGCGCTGGAGCCACGTCGAGAACGACTGGAGCGCGGACGCTGTCTGCTCACTCTCGACTGCGTCCGTGTCGGTGGCGTCGCGCGTCGAGAGGATGTACGCGCCAAATACAATGAGGTAGAAGTACCGCTCAAGGAAGCTCAGTGCGTGGTGCTGCGTGTCATCGTCAACAGTGTTAGCCAGTCGTCAGTGAAAGTGTCAAAGCCGATGAACACCGCAGAGAGAGAGACAAGACGTACGAGGTAGTACGACCGCTTCGCTGGCTTTGCCTCCGCTTGCGAGAGCTCGTGAAACTCGTGGATGACGGACCGGATGTTGAAGATCGCTGCGCACTCGTCGATCGTTCGGTCGACCCACTGCTTCGCCTGCGGTCCGAACTCGAGTTGCTGCTGCACTTCGCGGATCACCGCAAAGTTGCCGTTTGCATTACTCGGTGGCGACGGCGCAGTCATTGCCATCTCGGTGCTCTCGTCGTCAGTAGGTGCTGGTGTCGGAGCTGGCTCTGGCTCGAGACTGCTGAGGTCGACGTGCGGCCGCTGCCAAATGAGCTGCGCGAGCACGAGCGCGGTCGTTGTGCGGCGCTTACCCATTTGGCAGTTGAAGATGAACGCCGTGTCGTACGTCGCCGAGTGCACGATCGGCGTCGCAGTGTTGATCAGCTCCATGATCATCTCGACATCAGCGTGCTCTGGCGCGTTCTCGCGCTCGATCGGGATGCGGTAGTACGCGACGCTCTCGATCTGCGAGTTCGCGTGCTGCACGTCGTCCGACTCGAAGAGCTCGTTCAGCGTGAAGACGCGGTCCGGGTCGACTTGTGCGCTCAAGAGCTCATTCTGGTGCAGCTCGTACTCATGCCAGTACTCAAACTGGCGCTTCGAGAGCGTAAGTTGCTCGCGAAGGCTGTTCTTCATCGACGTCTCGAGCACTTGGACTTTGTGGCGCGTGATCCCAGGCACGAGGTCGTTCTCGTTGAGCTTCGCAGTACGGCGCACCGTGTACGGACGACCGTCGACGTAGATCACTGGCTCCTGCGTCGAAACAACGCCGCGAGTGCTTAGTCTGCAACTCTGTGGTGGATGAGCAAACACGCAGAGGAGGAGACTGAGCGCACGTACTTCACGGAGGTTGACCCACACGACTTTTGAGAATCCGTCGGCTGCGACTTGGTTCAGGATCATCTGGATCCCTTCCTGTTGTATTCAGTCAAGTGTCCACGTATCGTGAGTACGAGCAGTTCTAGACGGCGCCATGCTGCTTGACAAAGATGCATCAACGCACCAGAGACGGCTGTGCAGAGCCATACAGCGGTGTGCCTTCAAGGCGGCGAAAGTTTGGGGCTGTCGATGCACAAGACGACCATCAGTATCGACACCCGCCTAGATGAAGCAATGGAGCTAGAGAGGACGCACCGATGTCGCCGTGCGGCGTGTCGAGGACGTGGCAGTTGGGGAACCGATCGCTCTTGAGCACGTACTTTTTCAAGACCTTGGTGCCTTGAAGCAGAAAGCTCTGTTGCTTGATGAACGACACGCGCTCAGACTTGCCGCGCACGAGCGCTTGGATGCGCGTCGCAGCTTCGCCACGCATCGCGCTCTTGTCTTTGAAGCTGCGCTTTGGGCTCAGAACGATCGCCATTGTGCTGTCACGCGACGCAGACGCTGGGCTGCCGCGCACGAATGCTTGGAATCGGCTCACAGCGCCGCTGAAGAGCCCAGTAGGCGACTTGGCGGTCTTGTGCGGCGAGTGCACGGGCGACTTGGCGATGGTGCCGTCCGTGCTGCTGGTGTTGCTCGTGTCGCTATGCGCAGGCGCAGTGCGCGGGCCCGTTGGCACGAGCGCTTGAATGCGCGTGACGGCGTCAGTCAAGTACGCTGGTGCTTTGTGCTTTGCATGTTGTTGTTGGTCGTTTGAGCCAGTCGCCTCGATCTGCTGCTTCACGAACGCGCGCAGTGGACCGAGGAGCTCGCGCATCTTGCGCTCCGGGTCCGCGGCATGGCGCACTTCGTCCGCGCGCGCACAGGCGTCCGTGAGGAGCTCGTCGAGCTGCTCCATCTCGTCCTTATCGATGGTCGTCGATGCTGATCACTTGCTTGCGCTTGACCTTGATCTTCTGATTGTGAGACGAAGAGCGCAATTTTTGCATCCAAATGCGCGTATCTAGTCAAGTTCAAGTGCGCACTTTTGCGCAAAATGTTGGATGTGCAGATGCAAGCGGAGTCTTCTGGTACGTCCAGAGAATCGGTGCGCGCGACGTGGCAGCCACGATCTAGCGTCAGTCAGCCACTGCTCGCTGGCTCGCGCGCAGGCTCTCGTAGCGACGGCGCTGGCGAGGATGGCGGCGTCAAGAGCGCGCTATCGTCGTCGTCTCCATTTGCTCGAGTCGGTGCCAGCGCAAGGAGCTCGTCTCCATATTGGAACAACTTGGTCATCACGTGCGAGAACTGCGTCGACAACGAATCCCCAATCAGTTCTCCAGCAGATCGCTACATCATGCATCAATGCCACACACACAGACCTGTGAGAGCAGCACTTGGACCTCGGGCTGTTGGTCTGGAGACACGACTCCGAGCTGCTCAACGAGCGTCTTCGTGACTTCCGCGCAGTGCTTTTGCGCGATCACGAGCTGGGATTCACATTCGAGCGTCGAGTTAGCATGATCGATCGATCACAAGCAGACAGAGTGCAAACCAACGCACCGAGTACTTGCGCTCCGAGATCAAGTTCACATCGCCCTTTTGCTGCGCGGTCGCGAGCTGCAGCACATGGCCAAGATGTTGAGAGGGCTCACCCATACGCGCGCGTATGCGCTCGCGTCCGTACCTTTCGCTTGGCGTAATCGACGTCGAGCTGGACAGCGCAGCGCTCAGCGATCATGTCAACGAGCTCCTCGAGCATCGCAATGCGCTCGTCGATCGGACGGATGATCTGCTCTCGCACTTCGTCCTACAGACACACACCAACACATTTAGTGCAAAGAGGCAATGACGTTCACAAACAGACTCGCAAGTGTGAGAGCATGCGAGGACGCACAGAGAACGTTGTCACGTGACCCTCGATCTGCTGCGCCGAGTGGAGGAACGTCTGCCGCGGCACGTTGTGCAGCCCGATCTGTGAGTACGACACCGAGTCGCCAGCAAGCGACGTGACTCTGCACGTGAACTCTGTCGCCGTCGAGACGCAACATCAGTCATGAGTGTCAGTCTGCCGCTATCATGCGAGCATACACAGCAGCCACGGTAAAGCAGAGCAACGGCTCGACCACGTACTCTGGACTTGCGCAGCGAGCTCCTGGACGTCGCGCTTTGTGTCCTTGAGCAGCTCGATCGCGTCGACATACTCTTGCTTCTTCTGCTTGAAGAACACATCACGCGACGGCTCTGCGAGTCGACACGCGACGAGACAGCGCTGCACAACGCGGTTCTTCTCCATGCGGATGCGTTCAAGCAGCGTCAGTGCTTTCTTGGACTGTGAAGGCGACTCGGCCGAGTCAAAGCCGTCAATGTCGAGCTCGTCGCGATCGTCTTCGTCAATCTTGCGTCGATGTTCTTGCTCGAGTTGCAGACGTTGCTGTTGGTGCGTCTGTTGTCGTTGCTCGCTCTTGTACCGCGCAAGTGCCTCGTTCCGTGCCTCCTGGTACAACTCGATCGGGACGTCGTCTGTGCGTCGCGACTGCCGCGCGTTTGCATTGCGCACTTGCTGCGCGGACGGACTCGAGCGCGGTGTGTGCACGCTCTTGCGACGCAGTGACACCATCATGACCGCGTGGCTGTCGTAGCAACAAGATCGTGCGTGCGCTGCTGCTGTCACGTGTGTGTGTATGAGCGAGCGAACAAGCGAGTGCGGCAGTTGTGGCAATGCCGCAGAGTACACGCACGCAAGACAGCATCGAGACAGGACGGCAACTTGACATCTTGTTCGTCGTGCTTTGAACAAGGCGAGTGACTGTATCCATGTTTCAGAAGAGTGACCCCTCGATTTCGTCGCTATCGAATCTCAGTGTGGTGCAGCTTCCATGCTTTTGTTGAAGTTGACGCGTGTCTTTCACACCATTTCGAAACGGCTCACATGGTGTGATAGTGCGAAAACCGAGGGACTCATGAAGCCAATCAGCGCACGCGAAGCAGCGCGCGTCGACCGTCTTGTATGACCACCATTCGACCACCTCGTGTCTCGACCTCACGCATCATCATCGACGACGATCATCGAGCATTGAGCGCGCAGCAATCGTCGCTCAATCCGCAATTCGCTCCGTTCACAGCACATACGCGCACATCACTTGCATCATCACTATGGGACTGCGACTCGGCTTCTTGATCGACGGCGGCGAGTCGAAGCAGCTCGTGCCGCTCAAGCTCCTCTTCCTCATCCACTTTGCGGCGTTCTCGACACAGACGTACCTCCCGGTGCGTTGCGCATTGCATGCTGCTGCTGCTGTTGCTGCTGCTGGATGTGCGTTGCTGTACGCTCGTAGCGACTCACACGCGCGGTTGCTTCCTGCACACACATATTGCAGATCTACTTCGACTCGGAGCACTTTACCAAGATGCAGATCGGCGTCTTGCTCGCGATCCCGTGCGTGTGTGCGATCTTGGGCCCACCGATCTGGGGCGCGGCGGCCGACATCCTGCACAACCAGAAGCTCATCCACATCATCTGTCTCGTCTCGGCTGCGCTGCTCATGTTCTCGATCCGGTTCGTCTCGGCGTTCCCGATTATGTGCCTCATGGTCTTCTTGGCCAACTTCCAGACCCAGCCGACGTGGTCGCTGCTTGATCAGAGCGCCATGTCGCTCCTCGCGCGCATCGGCGGCGACTATGGCAAGCAGCGGCTCTACGGCGCGATTGGATGGGGCGCTGGCGGGTACTTGGCCGGCGTCCTCGCCGCCGCAGCTGGCATCGCATGGTGCTTCAACATGGTGCTCGCGCTCTCGTGCGTTTCGCTCTTCATTCTTGTGCGGTACATCCCGGCGGTCCGGACAACCAAGGCGACGACAGCTACAGGCGCGCAAGAGAGCAGCTACGTCGAGAGTCTGCTGCACATCCTCGAGAAGCGCGACCTCGTCGTGCTCTTTGTGATCGTGCTGCTCGCTGGCATCATGGGCGGTCTCATCGACAACTTCCTCTTTCTCTACCTCTTCAACCTCTCGGGCAACGACGCAAACCTCGTCGGCATCATCATCGCGATCGAGACGCTGTCTGAGCTCCCGCTCTTCTTCTTTGCGAACCACATCATCACGCGCTTTGGCACGCCGGCGTGCATCTTTGCCTGCCTCCTTGCGTACGGACTGCGCCTGACCGTGTACGTCTTTGTGCAGAACCCGTGGGTAGCACTGCCGATCGAAGTCACACACGGCTTCACGTACGGTCTGCTCTGGGCCGCGTTCACGAACTACGTCTTCCAGTCGTCGCCTGATGGCACGGAAGGCACGATGATCGGTCTCCTCACGGCTGTCCAGAAGGGCATGGGCAGTGGCGTCGGCACGCTCGTCGGCGGCTACATCTATGACCGCTACGGCCCGCGCACGATGTGGCGCGTCGCGAGCTTTGGCATCGTACCGCTCGCGATTGTGTTTGCGACTGTGTTTGCGTCCGTCGCGCATCGCTTCACGGGCCAGAGCCCGCCACTTAAGCACAGCTACAGCTCCAGCAGCGTGCTCGGGAGCTACGGCGACTTGAGCGTCCTGCTCTCGGAGCGCCAGCCAGTGAATGGCGCCAATGCGAGCTACGGCAGTGTCCCAACGACGGCATCGGGTACCAGCAAGCCGCACAAACGCGAGCTCGATGTGTGAAGAAGGCGAACGCTTGTTCGTGAATGTAGTGAAATGCATTGAACGCAATGAACGCCTTGCTCGTCAAGTCTTCACTCACACGCCCACACTCAGGTCCTCGATGGTGTTGGATCACGATTTGAGGATCAATTATTTTGTGTCGTAACAATTATTTCAAGTTATCAAGATTTGGGAGATTCACTTGTTTATATCACTATTGAAAAGTAGTCACGAGAAGCTTTTTGAGCACAAGGCGAAGAAGAAATCACAGAGAGGATCGTCATGGACGGCTGGAAGAGCATGCTGTTTGGGAGCAAGCCTGCGGGCCGACCGGTGCGTTTTGCTGCCTCTGCTGCTGCTGTCGTCTGATGCGCACGATAGGCTTGTGAACGTACGTGTGTTTTGACGCTCGCTGTCGTCGCATTGACGCATGCAATCTTCTAGGCAGTCAAGTGGCTCGGCATGGGTCCATCGAGCGACGACGCTGGACGCAGTAGCGACCGCATGTTCGTCGCCGAGGCAGCGGCAACAGAAGTGCTGCAGCCGCTCGGCGACCAGCAGATCAACCTCATCTCGATCTTTGGCGCAGCGCGTCAGGGCAAGTCGTTCCTCATGAACTTGCTCGCGGACCAGCAGGACCTGTTCAAGATCTCCAACTTGCGCGAGCCGTGCACGCAGGGCGTCGACCTCTCTGGCCACTTCATTTCGCTCGAAGCATTTAGTGGGCTCAACGGCTGTCCTGCAGTGACACGGAGCAAGCAGCTCCAGATCGGCTTTGTCGACGCTGAAGGACAGGGCGACCGCGACATCACGTGTGCGGCGTCTACTTGGTGATACACGTACCTGTGCTTGATGCGTCTTTGTACTCAGAACTCTGGGTCCCTCGTGCTTGTGTAGACGACTCGCGCCTCGTGTCGCCCGTGCTGCTGTCGTCCAAGACCGTGATCTTCAACTGGAAAGACACGCTCCAAGCCGACCGCATGCTCAACCTCCTCGCAGTCCTCGCGCGCGCGGCGCAGGGCATTGAACTCGCAGACGGCGACAACGCAAAGGTCTTTGGCCACCTCCACATGTACGTCTTACACGCGTGTCTGGAGCCTCACAGTCTCTGTCCAAGCGTCCTTCGTCAAGTAGCCTCTCTAGACTTGAGGCATCTCACTCACACTCACGCTCTCTCCCTCTTGCTACTGAGACAGCATCTTTCGCGACTGGAGCTTCGTCGACTCGACGCCAGACGACGTTTACAACGACCTCTTTGCGCGCGAGAAGGGCCGGAGCGACGAAGTGAACGTGCGCAACCTCGCACGCACGAACCTCGTCGACGCGTTCGAGTCGATCACGATCTGGCTCTTCCCAGCGCCAGTCGCCAACACCGCGACGCTGCGCGACAAGATCCGATTCGACCAGCTCCAGCGGCCGTTCCAGGAGAAGCTTCGCGAGCTCCGCAAAGTCCTGTCGAGTCAGCTTCAGACGCCAATGGAGTTCAATCGCCAGCCGCTCACGGCGCGCTTGCTCGTGCAACTCATGCCAGCGCTCGTCAAGACGCTCAATAGCGACCAAGTGATCATGCCCGAGTCGATCTACTCGTCGATGGTGCGCGCCGAGGCGAAAGTCGTAAAAGACGAGTGCGAGCGCTCGATCGCCGCGTACTGCGAAGCCGCTGGCGTCGAAGACATCGCGTCTGCTGGTGACTTTGAGCGCAACTTGCGCAACGACATTGCGCTCATGATCGCAGAGGCGTCTGAGGCGCTCGCAGCGACGCCAGCAGCCGTGCGCAACGAGATGGAGGCTGCGCTCGAGGCGTTTGCACAGAAAGAGATCCGCATCGCAGTGCATGCGATGAATGAGAAGGTCACGGAGCAGCTCCTGACGCACGTCGATGCGATCTTTGCATCGCTCCAGCGCGAGTGCACAGTGATTGAGCAGAGTCTCCTTCCGATGCGCCACGAGACGCTCATGAAAAAGTGCCGCGAGCTCCTCAAGCACGAGCTCGCGCGCTTGCGAGCGATCCCGACGACTGCGCAGATGACGCACCGCGTTGATGCTGAGGCCCGACGCATTGAGCAGCACGCGACGACGCTGTTTGACAAGCTCGAAGTCGTGAATGAGAAAGCCGTGCAGAAGCTCAACAGTGTCGTCGCGGAGCGCACGCGCGCTGCGAAGCTCGAGATGACGGCTGAAGCGCACGCGATCATTGACAAGCGCTTTCACGTGAAGCGTCCGGTGCTCGTCGCAGCGCTCCAAGCTGAGCTCGAAGACCTGTACGTCCGCATCGCGCGCCGTGTCTTGACAGACGCTGGTGTCTCGACTGCCCTCGTCTCGGACGAGTACCAAGCCGAGCTCGATCAGCACAAGACGCACTTGGCCGAAGAACTGAACCGTCGGTACTTGATCGAGATGCGGCAGATCCTGAACGAAGTCGGCTACGCTGCGCGCGACGACTTGACGAAAGAGGTGGCGTTCCGTCTCGACGGCAAGCTCCCGCTCCTCGAAGACGAGATCAAGAGCGCGATCGACGCAGCGATTGAGCACGTCAAAGTCACCGTGTCAGAGCAGCTCCAGGGCTGGACCGTGCTCAAGACTGACATTGAAGCCAAGAGCATGGAGCTCGAGAAGCTCGGCGATGTGGTACGTCTCGCCGTGCACGATGACACTGTTGACGATGGAGATCAACGCACTCACACTCTTACTGTGTGTGTGGCTCGATAGCTCACAGATGACTACTTGCGCCGGAACAGCGAGCTCATGAAGGTCGAAGACGAGAAGAAGCTCAGCGAGCAGTACGACGCACTGCGCGCCAACTTGACGACTGCGTTCGTGCGCGACGTCCAGACTGCGGGCTTCCCGACGACCGACGACAAGATCGACTCGGTCTTTTACAAGCACTTCCAGACGCTCGTGGCGCAGTTCCTCTCGTTCGCAACGAGCAGCAGCACGCACACACCGACGTCTTTGCGCGAGAGCCTCACGCACGACTGCAGCAGTGCGATCGAGAACCAGAAGATGCTCAATCGCTTAGCGATCGAGAAGACGCACGCGCTCGAGCTCGCTGAGAAGGAGCGCAAGATGCGCGAGCAAGAGGCGATCGCCGCGCGTGAGAAGGAGGCGCAGATCTCTGGTACGTCTTCATTGAGTGGCCACAAGCAAGTGGTAGCGTTGGTTCGTCGTAGAGTGTGGAGCATGTCGCCTGATTTGTATGACTGACGGTCGTATGAACACCGTGACTGTGCCTGAACAGAGCTCAAGACGCAAGTCGAGCGGTCGCTCGGAGAGAAAGACAGCGAGTCGAAGCGCTTGCGCGACGAGCTCCGAGCGCAAGACGAGCGCGCGCGGCGCCTTGAAGCGCAGATGCAAGCGATGCAGCAGCAGTCGGAGCAGTCGGCGCGTGCAAAGCAGGAGCTCGAGGAGCAGGCGCAGCAGCAGCAGCTCCGCGAGGCGCAAGCGCGCGAACGAGAAGCTGCGGAGCTCAAACAGCAGCTCGACGAGATGAAGCGCCGCGCCGACGAGATGGAGCACGCAAAGGCGGCGCTCGAGCGTCGGATGCAGCAAGAGGCGGCGCAAAAGGACGAGGCGGAGCAGATGCGGCGCGAGATCGAGGCGATGAAGCGCAAGAACGACGCGATGGCGGCTGAGAAGCTCCAGCTCGAGATCCGCGCGCTCGAAGAAGCGGCGCGTAGCGAAGAGGCCGTGCAAGCGGCGCGTGCCGCTGCTGCGGCTGCTGCAGTCTCAGCACGCGCTGCGATCGACGCTGCGGCGCACGAGGTAACGCCACCGTCGATGCGGTTCGCAGTCAAGCGCGAGTCTGCTGCCTCTGCTAAGCGGACGCGTGCGATTGCCCTGCACCACGAGCAGGAGGATGAGGACGAGGATGTCGAGATGGCCGACGTCTCGCCGGCGCATGCGACAGGTGCGACTGTGCGTGTATGATGTGGCATGAGTGGACAAGCAACATCGTCCTGATGTTGTCGATGTCTCCTGTTGTGTGTCTTTCTCTCTTTCACGAGCAGCAGCAGCAGCAGCAAAAGGACCGAGCAAGAAGCGTCGCGGCCCGACGAAAGCCAAGACGACGCCGGACAAAGGACCCAAGACGTCGCTTGAAGATGCACGCAAAGCAGCGCGCGAGGAGGTCGAGCGCCGGATCCAAGAGCGCGCCAAGTCGCTCATTGCGTCCAAGAAGAAGTAGGAGGTGAGGTGACGACGCACCCTGAGTAGTAGTACGACATCGACAAGCGAGGCTTTCATTGCGTCTGATCCACACACTTTTGCACGATTCACATGCGAACTGGCGGCGTATCCATATTAAGAACAATTTACGTCTTTGGATCGGTTTACGGATCACACATATATAACGTCGCAATATGTATAAGACCTATCGAGTTTCAAATAGAAATGGCTCGAACAAACTGTCGACTTCAAAAGTCGACAGCTTCAAACAGCGAATGGCTCACAAAGTTTACATAGCAAAAACTGAGCCAAAACGCGACTTCTGCTATTGAGTAAATTGGACAGGGCTACATATGTAAATATCCGACCTTAGCTTCCTATTTTTGCAATTAACTAATCTACTTGGCTAGAGGATGTCGGGTACCCGAGTGCTCGAGCGAGACGCGCGCAGAGCCGTTCGACTGCGTCAGCAGCGACGTCTCGATCGATTGTACGTGTCTGCTCCAATAGTGAAAGGACGTTTTGTAACAGCATCGATCGATTGTCGAGGCGCCTGCACTGTCGATCGCCATGTCGGAGCATCCACGCTCTCAAAGGCTCGAACTCCAACAAAAAACAAGTGTCATACGCATTCTACGTAAAAAATGCACTAAGTACGTAAAGCTGTCTTAAATAGATCCAAAAATTGACAAAATTTCATATAAATATGATATACGCATTATTTGTCCATAATAAACTATGAAAACATGTTTGTGCCATTTTTTGTACCATAATGACCTCAAACTTAACTGTCTCGATAAGGAGTGTATTGTCACGTTCTCGTCCACTTACAGTGGATTAGAACTCGTCATTGAGTTCCATAAATTATATTATTGTTTGGTCCAGCTACATCGCGCGATCTTCTACGCCCAAAAGTATTGAACAAAATCTTGAAAACTACTCGTAATATTTACTTGTTTAGAGAGCTTTAGAAAGTCGTAAAAATCGATTTTCTGACTAAAATAACGACCTCGCGACAAGACGACAAAAACCAACTCGTCTTTTTACAAGCATAGTTTACGACTGACGAGGTCCAACTCGTTGAAAAGTTGGCTTCTGACGAGTCAAATGCACAGCAAATGGTGGACCTGTTCACGCTCTACAGCAACATCTAAATGGTAGATCATGCACTACACATCGATTGAATCACGTAGAGAGCAACGGACATGGTCACATAACTTCCCTGCCGCTGTTGTGGCCATGCCAATCGTACGCTATACAGATGTATCAACAGTTTCCTTGCTCAAATAGATTGCATGCAAACAAAACACTTTTGTAGTTTACATGGTTTTGACGAGAGATGCAAAGTCGTTGTAAAAGCTCACTTACGACTTGCTAACGCTCTCTTTTGTCTTTAACGGCGACCAACGTGGAAATCGTGAGGTCACGTTTATCGATCATCCAAATCGATTATCAAAAGTAGTTCACTTTCTAGCCTGCTTCGTGCTACGTACAAAAGAATATTGTTCTTTAACAGTTACAGAAAGCGATTGTTTGAACACTAAAACACTACTTCTCCTATTACAACCAATATCAAAACCATCGGGCAATCACCAATGCAATGAACAAGGACATTCAGTGCTAGAAACGTAAGTTACTGAGTGTTTCGCGAGACAATGACCATCACAGACACTGATGATTTTTGTCTTAACTGTTGAATGACCTCAAATATAAGTCAGTATTTCAGTTATCGATGTCGGTATTTGATGCGTAGAACACACACAAACGGAACTATACCTCACTATGTAGAACCCTTTTGCTGCGAGCTATCACGTTGTACCTGCTAATTTTTCGCGCCTCTCTTGGGTTAACCAACCACTAAGTTTGCGGCGAGAGGGTAAGCTCGCGTTTTTGAAGCTAAAGCCGAGAAAGCTTCTTCTTGCTGCAACGTCGAACGTCGAACGGGGGGGCGTCCCAGCGGTCGCAAATCGTCACCGAAGCGCGCGCCACACACACGTGTGGCGGTCAGTCGGTAGACCATATCCAAGAATTTTCATAGGCAGAGTTGGGCACCAGTGCGGCGAACATCTGGTTGCATTGTGTTTCCTCGAGCCAAGATGAACCTGTGTCTTGAGATCGCCAAGATCGCTCACCTCAACGTCTCGTTCTCATCGGATCTGTACTTGGTGAGACACACAATCATAATACAGGCAATGGTTCAACCTGTCTTCAAGAAGTGGGGCTAATGCCTCCTCATTGAGTTTATACAAGACAATGATGACTTTGAGTATTCTATAGGCGCACTCGCTGATATTAGAGGTGAAGCAACTTTATAGATAGCACTCGCCACGTCATCTGACGCATTATTTCACTTTAATATCGCTTGCTACAATGGCATTGATGGACAGTAGTGTCATTGTAGTCGACGTTCTATGCCTTAGTCAGCGCAAAGAGACATCCAACAAACTCCCAGCCTTCAACAAAGACCAAAACGACAGACCTGCCAAGACGTTCGTCATCGACAAAGACTTCATGGAGTGGAGTTTGCTCCGGCTCGACTGCCGCAATGCAAAGTTGCGTTCGTCATTCACGCGCGGAGAGAACACTATGAGGCGACGCTTACTACTGCACTCACTGCCCGTCTCGGCCGCATCATCTCTGGTATCGTGTGTATTGAATTGCAAAGATAAAATATGTCAACAGCGGCACCTACTTCACCACTCCCTGTCACAGCCAGCAGATCGTCAGCATCACGGACTTGCGGACCAGCTTGGGCGTTTGCGCTCTCAAAAAGCACTCGCTCATTTCGATAGAGCGAAGGCGCAGTACATCATGTGTACTTTTAGCACCGCCTACTTTCAAGGCCCTATGAATCTTTTCCGTTTTACCGGGGCGTTGACACTAACGCTAAGAGAAGTTGCTGAGCGTCAGAATGCAAACCCAGTGAGCATTCGTACGTTTGCACAATCTTGGCTGGTGGTGAGATTTGGCGTTCATTTGTGTCTTAGGTCTTTGGCGTTTGTCACAGAGTGCCGATGCACTTCGATGTTTGAGTTCTGGTCTGTGTCGGACAGTTGCATTGCAAAATATGAGGACACTTCGACGTCCGTCACTTTTGTTTTGGTGTACTGTTGGACATTTCATATATTTGTTGTATAGTTTTATATATCGGATATTAACTGTTACATAATGCAACAAATCACTGAAAATATAGGATACAATACAATATATTGCATCAAATACAACACATACTAGTATATATGATGTACTTGTATGTGTTGCATTTGTTTGTATCACAATCGACAATTTGCACCGTTCATTGTGTCACACTCGAAAATGTTTCGCAGCAGGACGAAGAAGGTCAATGGCGCTGGAGCTGGAGCTCGCAAGCGCACTGTCGTCGACGACGACGCTGATGCCGTTGATGTCGGTGTAAGCAATGGTGTCGCTACCGACGAAGACAAGCGTGGTGGTAATGCTCAGGGCGATCCAGCAGTTGTTGGCGACCAGAACGACGAGAATGAGAGCGACGACGAGGCCCTGCTCGCGCGCATGCGCAGTCGCAACGCGAAGCGCAACAAGGTCACTAGCGCCTCGACAGCCCGTCCAACGAGCAGCACTAGCAACAGCAGCAACTCGCAGCAGCATGCAGCAGAATCGGCGAGCCATGCAGCTAAAGGCAGCGGCGCACTGAGTTTTGACGACGCACAGCCAGCCGGCGAGCGCAGCAGTCGAAAACGGAGCAAGATCCGTCCGAACCTGCTCGCATCGAGCGACGCGCTCGGTGCTGTGACAGCAGACAGCGCCAGCAACGACACAGCGAACAGCAGCGCAACGTCGTACTCGCTCGAGATGCTCGCAGCGCTGCGCAAAGAGCAGAACGTGCTGCCTGCGGGTGTTGATCCTGAGAACGCAGCAGACGCAGATCCAACAGCAGACGACGTCGATATGGCTGAGCTCGACGGCGCGACGATCGTGACAGACGAACCCAGCAGCGCAGACGCACAGGCGCAAGCACAAGCATACGAAGGAAGCGGCGACGACGACTTCATTCCACTGACCGCTCAGGTGCTCAAGAGCCGGAAGCAGCGGTCGCGCGTGACGTTCGGCGTCGAGTCGAACGCGCCGCCGCTGTCCAAGACGCACCGCATCGACGAGCCAGTCGCCAACAGTGGCATTGATGATGACGACGACGACGACGCGAGCGAGCGGCAGCAGTGGGAAGACGAGCTCATGCGCCGAGGCGGAATCAGCTCCCGTCGCTCAGCCGTCACTGGCGCTACCTCTGCCTCTTCATCTACAGCAGCTCCACTGCCAACGTACCCGACGCGCAAGCGCGTGCCGACTGTGTCGCTTGATGACGTCCTCGCAAAGCTCCAGCGCTCGTTCGACGCTGCGACGTTTGAGAACGACCGCGCAAGTCGCGAGCTCGCGCGCTTGGACGCTGAGCAGCAGCTGCTCGCCGAGTCCACGACGGCGCACATCGCGCAGCTCAAGACTGCGAGCGACGAGTTCGAGTACTTCCAGGTCGTCGAGGACTACGTCAAGGGCCTGAGCTTCTGCTTGCGCGAGAAAGTGCGAGAGCTCGACGTCATTGAGCGCGACGTGGCTGCGCGCTGCGTCGCGGCGATCCGGAGCCGCTGCGACGCCGACTTGCAGCGCGCGGGGGACACTGCGGCAGCGCTTGTTGCTGCGAATGCGATCGCTGCGGCGTCTGAAGCGCCAGGCCTCCAGATCTTCCACGCGCTCGACAACCGCGAGCTCTCGGGACTCTTCACTGATGACGACAAGACCATGCGCTCGTTGACCGAGACGCTCGCGCGCGGCTTTGTGGACGAGACGCCGACAGTCAAGCTCGACGCTGCGAGTCGCGTGGACGTCTTTGCAGACGCAGTCGACGACATGAACGCGCTCGTGCAGGTCTGTCGCCGCTTCCACGAGTGGCGCATGATGTTTCCAGACGTCTACGCGAACTGCTACTGCGACCTCGCGCTCGAGACATTCTACGCGCCGTACGTGCGCGCTGAGCTGCTCGTCTGGGACCCACTGAGCGTCGCGAGTGGCGCCCAGTGGACGCTCGAGTCGTTTGCGTGGTTCCGCGTCTTGCGGCAGCACGTGACCTTGTCTGCTGACGATGGCGCAGACCCTGCTGTCGCGCAAGTCCGCGACGTCGTGCTCTCGAAAGCGCGCGCTGCTGTCGCCGCGTACTTTGATCCGTTCTCGTCGCTCCACACGCGCAGCGTGAGTCTCCTGAACGAGCAAGTCGGCAAGTACGCAGGGTACACGACAGCGTGTGCTCTGGCGCTCGAGCGCCTCACAGCCGACGTTGTCGCGCAGTTTGTCGCTGCAGCGAAGCGCGTGCCGCTCCTTGCCATCGGCGACGACCAGCAGTCGCAGAACGGCGACGTCACAAAGCCGGCGCGTGGCGCGACCGTCTCGGACTTTGCTGCGTTCGAGCTCAGTCGGTTCACTGCGCTGCTCGACAACTTCTTGACGTTCTTCGTTGCGCTCCCGCGCGCGAGCGGCGACGCCGCCGTCGACGCGATCCAGACCGCAGGCTTTCGCGGCGTGATGCAAGTGCTGCACCAGCTCCTCGCGTACTTGCGTCACTGTGCACACACGCATAAGACGCGACTCGTGCCGCAAGCAGCGCAGACAGCCGCGCAGCTCACGACGTCGCCGTACTTGCAGCAGTTCCTCGCGTCGTCGTCGTCGCACGAGCGCGAGCTCCAGCACGTGCTCGCGCTGCTTGCGCCGTTCTGCACACGCTCGTAGGAGCTCAGTCGATAGATGCGATACCAGAACGAAGCGAGCTGCGGCGCTCGTGAGCTTGACGCTTGACACTCAGCGTTGTTGGTTGATGACTCCTGATTGCTACACTCCTGACTGCTACGCGTTGCTCCAGAGCACGAGGCGACGCTCGTCGGCTGCTGCGAACGCGAGTATCGATGCGACGAGGAAGCTGTCGAGCCCCTGACGCGCACATGGAGTGCCTGTGTTGTGCTGGACCACGCTCACGAACGCGAGCTTCTGGCGCAGTGCGAGTGGCCGCGGTAAGCGCGTGTCGTGGATCGTCTCGCAGATCTCGTTGTAGTCGTCGACCGTCGCGCTCTCTTCATTGAGCTCGATCCAGCGCAGTGCAGTGTTGGCGCGAAGGACGTGACGAAGTCGATCGCACTGGCTGCTGTCGCTGCGCGTGTCGCCGTGCGTGATGCCAAAGATCCGGAGCTCCTGGAGCGCCGGTGCTCGCGCGCGGCCAGAGAGGAACGACTCGAGCAGGTGCGAGGGGACCCACGTGTCGCGCACATCGAGCGACAGCAACCGGTCGCCCATGTCGCCGTTGAGCGCAGCGAAGAGATCGATCAGCTCCGGCTCGCGGAGCTCGTGGCCGACGACGCCCAGGTGCTTGAGGTTTGGACAGTGCTCGAGCACGACGGGAATGATCGAGACATCCTCGTTGCGCACACCACTGAGCTCCAAGAGACTCAAGTGCCGCCCGACGTGGTTGAGGGACATGCAGACAGCGTTGTTGGACTCGTCGAGCCCGACCCAGCTCCATTCCACGTCGAGGTCGCGTCGGTACGAGTCGTCGACGATCTCATGCTCGGTATGCACGACACTGTCGCTCGTCACCCAGCCGAGGCCGACGCCAGGCAGCACAACGCACGTCCAGCGATCGACAGTGGCGCTCGTCTCGTGGCAGAGCGCTTCAAGGACGGTCTTGCGCACGAGCGTATGGACGACTGGGCCGTTGCCGCCAGTATCTCGGTAGAACACTGTGTCTTGCTTCACAGTACAGAGCAAGAGCTCATCAGCAGCGCGAGTCACCGCCTCACTCGGACGAAAGCGCTCGCCCTGGTACACGAGCGCAGTCGCTGGATCAGCGAGCGCTTCGACGAACGCACTGGCATCGGTCGTCGTGAACGGGTCGTCGCCAACCACGACTGACTGCACTGCGCGTCCCTGCACTGCGCGTCCCTGCGCGAGCGTCTTGGAGCGCGGGCAGAAGAGCGCGAATGCGAGCCAGCGCCAGCACTGCGCGCGCTGTGCGTCGTCAATGCACCGGAACATGCGCACCAAGCAGAGCGACGTGATGCTCGCGCCGTACCGAAGCGCCGAGCAGAGCGCCGCAAAGTGCTCAACCCGGACATCGTTCCAGCTCGGGTCGAAGCGCGTAAGGCGACTTGGCCGAGTGTTCTTGTCGACAGCAACAGAGTCGCGATACACGAGGCTTGTGTCGCACGCCGCTGCGAGGACGCGCTGGAGCGGCGCGTAGAGCTCGCACGCATGCGGTTCGAGCAGCGAGTTGCTCATGTCGACTTGCTCAATGCCATAGACGCCGTGGCACTTGGTCACGATCGACGCCATCGTCGCGAGGAACGGCGGAGTCCAGGTCTGATTGTCCAGCTCGAGGCGAGTCACAGCGAACGGACGGTCTGCTGCTGCACATACGCGGTCGAGGATGCGCTCAACACGCTCAAGACACGCTGGATGGAGCCTGCGCGTGTAGAACCGCAGCGACACGCTCATGTCGTGGATCTGCGCGCATTGTGCGACGACCACCTCGTTCAGCTCGTGAGTTGGCGGCGTCGTGAAGAACGCCACGACTGCGTCTTCGTGCTCTTGCACGAGCGGCCGCGAGTTGTTGAGATCGAGACTCAGGACTGGGAAGCACTCGTCGTCGACGGCCCAGAGCCACTCGTCTGCATCTGCGACGTCAAACACCCACTGCTCGTGGTTGTAGACGACTTCTGCGGCGAAGAGGCTCTGCCAGAACGCTCGCTTCAGGAGCGGGAACGCGTTCAGGCAGAACGAGTGCGCAAGCACTGTCGCTAAAGCACTGAGCGATGCGACTGCATCAACCATCTTGGCTTCGTCTGCGAATGGCGTGAGCACGAGCATCGGGTGCGAGCGTTGGAGGAGCGTCTCCGCGCCGAGCTCGGGCTTGAAGATCATCGCGTTCTGGAGCGCCGACACGATCGCTTCTGACTGCGCGATGCGCGCACTCTCGCGCTCAAGCGCATCTCGCAGTCCTGTTGCTGGTGGTAGAGGTGGACGTTGCAGTGATGTTGTCTCCATAGCTGCTTCAGAGTGACCTCAAGAGCAACGTGACCTCAAGATCACAAGGGCGCTGCGCCAGCTGCTGTGAGTGAGTGTTGACTATTGTACCCCAACAACAAAAATATGTCCATTTTGCAATAAACCCAAGTTTGTTAAGAAATTTAGATAGCTCCGTTTATTTCTCTCTCACTCGACTTCACTCGCTTCTCTCTCTCACTCTCTCACTTACCGATCCTTCGCTCGCCACCGCGACGTCGCTTTCTTCACAATCTTCTTCCTCACTATCCGAGGTGTGGTTGGCTCATATTTGTGAACGAATTTGAACATGGCGTTATTGTTCCAAAAAATAAGCTCACATTTTGTATTTGAAATATGTCTCACAGTATGAGATATATTTCAGGGATAATGACAAAACCAGTATGCATTGAAGTTGTGTTTGACTTTAGCGTTTGCGGGGTTGATGACATTCGAAGCGTGTCGTGGGGTCTGCCGTCCTATCTTATCTGGAGCCATCACTTGTTTGACCACCCGAAAAAGCACTGTTATGAGATAGATAACGAATTTAGTTCGCCAGAACCCGTACACTCAAAATCGGCGTGTGAACTTCATACTGTTCTAGTCAAACAAAGTTTTGAGTATATGGGTTCTGTCATTTTCCCATATTTTCAACTATACGACTCATTACTAGAAATGAGTCATTTAAAATTCTTCTCACACTTACTTGCACTTGCACACACTCGCCATCTTATCGGCACAGACACACTTCGACTTGCGCACGTACAATGTTCGGGTTCGGCTACGGAAGCGACTCGGACACTACCAACGACTCGCTACTTCTCGAATGCGGCGACTCGCCTTGTGAGAAGGCGCTCGCTGCACAGAGCTTGCAGCTCATCAAGGACCTCGAGCCTGTGCTCTTGAAACTCTTGGAGCTCAGACCCGGTGCTGGCGCAAACGCGTCGCTGCTCGACTCGGTACCAGTGCTCGCGCTCACGTTCCACCCGCTCAACCCGCGGCGAGAGTGGACGCGCGACGAGATTCCCAGCATTCTGAGCGCATTCGCATTGCTCGCAAGCCACTCGCAGCGTCTCCATGCGTTCCCCAACGTCAAGGCCGCGTTCTGGCTCCGCGCGTTGCAGTCCAAGATGGCATACACCGACACGACTGAAGTGCACAAGAGCACGTTCGGACGTCCGGCGTTCCCAGCGTTCGTCGTCGACTTTGGCGGCAGCGAGCGCTGCAAGTTCACTATCGACCACACGCTCGGCGACGCGCTCGTGGCATTCATGACAACACCAGCGAGCGCGCCGACGCAAACATGTGCAGCAACCCCGCTTGCGCTCCAGTCTCGCGCACCGCCACTCGAGTTCGGCTTTGTGTTTCGCGAGTGCAATCTCGCGGTCGCATCGCTCGAGATCATCGAGCGCTTCCTCGACCGCACGTTCGCGAGTCCCGACCGCCAGTTCGGCGTCCACACACTCGATCTGAGCAACCACTACATGAACGCAGCGGACCTCGCAGTCGTCGCGCGCATTGCCCAGAAAGCCAAGGACATCTACCACGTCGAAGAGCTCTATCTCGACTCGCTCATCCCTGGCGTTGTCATGGGGAATCGCGCGGACTACAAGTGCCCAGAGACAACGCCGCATGAGTTCCTCGACATCATGCGCACGGTGTTTGACGTTGACGCGCTGCCGTCCCTCGCGAGTAAGAACGCCAAGAGCGAGCAGACGTCTGGACAACCAGCCGCAGTCGACACACGGTCGAGCATTGTGCAGTCATCGCGCCTGCGCAAGGTCTCCATGCGCTACAACTACATCTGTCCCGAGTTCTTTGCCGCGCACTTCTCCGCGTTGCGCTACGGCTGTCCGGTCGAAGAGGACGTGTCGATGTACAAAACGAGGAGCGCCAGGTCACCGATGAACGAAGACTGCTGGCGCTGGCTCGCGTTCGGACTCTTCTATCCACGGCCAAAGCGCTTTGCCAAGCGACTCCAGCTTCGCAACATCGGACGTATAGAGCTCAAGCCGTGGATCATCGAAACGTTCGTGAAGACGCTGCACAACCCTGCAGCGCAACTCGTGTACGACGGCAAGGACGAAAGTGGCAGTGGCGACGACGCCATCGCTGCAACGACCGAGCTCCTGGTGTGCACGGTGAAGGCGGGTGCGAGCGTCGACGTGTTCAAGACCGGCTCCAAGGCAACGCCAACGTTTACAGACACGCTGGTAGAGCAGAGCGAGCTCGAGGCGATCTGCGAGACGCCAGACGGGTCCGTGTGCGTGGTCGTACCTGGCGTCGGTCTTGGCTGGGTCCGTCCCGAGTGTATCGAGCGCATCGAGCGCGAACCACTGAGCGGTGACCGATCCGAGCAGGACGGACAGTTCATCGCATCATTGGAGTGGAACATCATGACGTTCGATGGTGGCCACCGCGACTCGCCCACCGACGACATGAACGTCAGCATGCGCACTTTGATCGAGGCGATGGGTCGCCAGTTCCGCTCGCTCGTCATTGGCCGCGGCAACTACGAGCCTGGGCTCCTCGCGTTCGTCCTGCAGCATTGTACGCATCTTGAGCACTTGTCGTTGGAGCCGATGAACGCCTCAGCGCAAGACGGCGACATGTTGCTCGATGCGCTGGGCGGATCTCTCGGCGATTGTCTGCTGTCGCTGAACTTGAACCACTGCAGAAGATTTGGCAGCGAGGCGTTCCTCGCTCGGCTCTTTGCGATCTTGAGCGATCTTGACAACCCACCAGCGCTCCGTGAAGTGCGTCTCCAGTTCTGTGCAATGGACGCCAACGCTCTCGCGATGCTGAACGACATGCTACAAGTGAACCAGACACTTGCACTCATCGAAGTCCTCTTCCCGAGACCAGCGCTTTGCAGCATGCAGCAGCAGCAAGCCGAGCTGGCGCGACTCGAGTCTGAGTTCCAAGGACAGCTTCTCCAGTTCTCGCTCTCGCCCGAGCCCAAGCTGGCGTTCCTCAGCGTTGTCGCGCGTGGCTGTGGCGATAACAAAGACAGTGCCGCTCGGTCGCTCGACTCGCTGGCTCTGTCGTCGATCTTTGCGTATGCTGCGGACTGCGAAGTGCGTCGGGCAATCGTGTGGAACGACCCGATCTGGTCCACGTACTGAAGACGCAAATGAGGCTGAGCGAGTCCAGAGCAACGGCAGAGCCGCTAGCCCGCTCCACGATCGCAATGCATCGGTACGAGACAGACAGAGGAGGCCAGAGACCTCCCATAGCCCCGAGTGCGTCAATCTACACGTCAAGCAAGCTCGCAAGCTCATACGCGTGCTCTCCTTCGCTGCGTTAAAGCCCACTTTGTCCTTCCACTTGAGCGCATTAGACAACGCCGTGTTTTGCCGCGCCAGCTGCACATGTTGTCTCGGGCGTAGCACGTCCACGATGCCGCTGAGCAAAACGGCGACGAGCGACCTGAAGTCCAGGCTCGAGTCCCCCGACTAGTAGAATGCGGTATCCGCGACGTTGCATTGGATCGATGTGCGCGGTGCACGCTCTTGGCACTTGTCGACCATGCTGGTGTTGTGCGGTTTCCGCATCGCGGCGTTCGCTATCCCGTCGCCGACCGCGACGCCTTGCAAGTTGATCCTCTTGTGCTGCTCCTAGACGTAGTGCACCGCAACCGGAGCGCTGTGCCCGACGCAAACGCAACTCTACTCGACGAAGAAGACTTGGAGGAACCGAAAGATGTCCTCGCCCACGTTGTCTTCGCTGTCGTCCACGTCATCTAGCGTACCGAACGTGACGTCGAGGCTCTTGGGTCGTTCGACACAGATCCCGTTGCTCTTGTTCGCCCACGAGTACGGGTTCAGCTCCGTGCTCAAGTCCGGCTGGAGGTGGCACAAACCGTTCTCCGTGAGCAACTCGCTCACTTGCTCGTGCTTGTTTGAACAAGTTGGAGCGAACTAGAGAGCAAGTCATCGCCAATCGAGACAAGTCCACGCATTTGCTTGACGCACTTGTGCTCTTGCTGCGCTTTGTAGCGTCGTTCCCAGGCGAATGCGACACCAGCCAGCGAGTCGGCAGAGCGCCGCACGCGCGTGAGACTCGAGCAGCAAGCGGGACTAGCACAAGCAGGGCACGCCTCCAAACCGACGGACGCGAAGCTGGTGCTATAGAGTTACGGCATGATGTGTTGCATCACCACTAGCGCGTCGACTTGCAAGTTACCGCGCCAGGAGAGACGAGTGCGCGGCGTCTAACGACGAGGAGGAGCCTTCTGCGTGGCGGAGGCAGCGACGATCGAGCGCGTCGGCGAGAACAGGCGCTTTGCATAAGCATGTACGAGTGTGTTCGTACTCTGTGACTCGTGATCGTACGAAGTGGCCGGCAACGAGATGCCGCAACAAGTGCTCGACATGGTGTATCTATCAGCCACCTTGTGTGTGGAGCCGATGCAGGCGCTTCCAGCCTTGGGGCGTCTCGTGTCTGCATCCAGAGCTGCTTCGCGCCACTTCTAGACTGCGCTTGAGCTGAAAGCGCATGTGAACTTCGAGAGCTCTTGCTTCCCTTCGAGATAACGTTGTTGATGTCCACATCGAGGTCTATTATAGCTACACAACGTCCTAAAATAGATTTGTTTAGGACCTCGGTACTAAATAGAAATAGACTGTAGAGCACGAAAATATCGTATCTTGTTGAATCACAATTTGATGATTTTTCGAAACATATGTTTGCATCTCGCGGGAATATTCTGATAATTTGGCTCGCAAATGTAATTTGTCAAGATTCGGTCGAAAACGAATATTTACAAAACGGGCGCTTTTGACAACAATTTAGACAAAATGGTTCATAAACGAGTCATTTTCATGTTCTCTTTATTTTGAGGTACACACTTTTTGGCTCGAAGTTCGTGTTTGAACGACGCACCTGGCTGAACTAATAGCTAGTTTGAGCCATTCTCTACTACACGCGATTTGACTTGCGTTTGTATGAAAACTACACACGGAATCACAACATCCAAGGTTTCGAGGCGTCGACGAATTGTCGACTTCAGATTCTCAGGCTGTCATAAACGAGCCAATTCGTCGCGATTCAATTCGTCGCGCGTCGCAAGTTTCGGCAGCTTATGTTGCGCGCAATGTAAACATTGTCGACAAGCGACTGCAACTTGCCAGTCGCGTGGCCATCGACACAACGGCAACGCAACGCAGCGCTCACGACGACGACTCACAATCGCTTTCGACACGAGCACGACACTTGGGTCTGCTACTGCACTGCACTTCACGCGACTCTCCAGTCTGGACAAGCACGATGAAGACAGTCTCGACGCTGCTCTGCGGCCTCGCTGCCTCCTCGCTTCTTCTTGCAGCGAGCCCAGCAGTAGACGCGTACTCACCGGGGTTCGACTTGCTCGACCACACGAGCCAGCTCAACTACTACCACTCGGCGAACCCGTTGTACCCGCTCGAACAGACCAAGCTCCCAGACGCGTGCAAGGTGGACCAAGTCCACATCGTCTCGCGCCACACGACGCGCTTTCCGTCGACTGGGAGCTACAACGGACTCGTGCGCATCGAGACCAAGGTCAAGGAGAAGCTCAAGCAAGCGAACGCGAGTGTCCTGGCACCGGAGCTCGAGTTCTTGCGCTCGTGGAACCTCAGCTCGATGGTCTCGGACCCCAAGTCCCAGGTCGAGAACATCACGGCGCTGGGTCTCACAGAGGCGTTCGAGCACGGCGCCGCGGTCCGGAAGAAGTACGCGCATCTGTACCACCAAGACGCGACGGTCTGGTCAGGCAGCGTCGAGCGCGTGCAGCTCACGGCCAAGAGCTTCATGCAGGGTCTCTTTGGCCAAAGCGCGGTCGAGAACCACTTTGCGAACCTCGTGACGTCCAACTCGAGCGACAAGACCACCGCTGCGAACACGCTCACGCCGATTGACACGTGCACGAACTTCCCCAAGAGTCTCTCGGGTCCGTTCCAGACTGCGTTCTCCGCGACGTGGATGCCACAGGCGATCGCTCGGCTCGACAAGCTCTGGCCAAACTTTGGCTTCATCGCAGACGACATTGGCGGCTTCATGGATCTCTGTGCCTACGAGATGAACTTGCTCGGCAAGGACAAGCGCAACTTCTGCGCGATCTTCACGGACGACGAGTGGCGCAACTACGCGTACAACAAGGACCTCGGGTACTACCACGACTCGGGCTGGGGCAACCCGCTCGCGCGAACGGCGGGATTCCCGTACGTCGCTGCGGTCGGGAAGCTCCTCGCTCAGCCCAAGACGGCGTCGTGCCAGAACATCTACGTCGCGTTCTCGCACGACACGCAACTCATGGTCTTCATGACTGCGTACGGACTGTTCGAAGACGCTGCGATGCCAGGCACGAGTGCAGACCCGAACCGGCGCTTCCGCTCGTCGCGCACCGTCGCAATGGGCTCGCGTCTCGTGACCGAGCGCCTCAACTGCGGCGAACAGGGCTCGTTCGTGCGCGTGCTCGTGAACGACGCTGTCGTGCCGTTCGAGGACTGCAACGACGGCCCTGGGCTCTCGTGCTCGCTCGAGAACCACCTCCTGCGGCTCAAGAAGATCGAAGCCTCGGTCGGCGACTTCATGACCAAGTGTGGCGTCGCGCCGAGCGCCGGGCTCAGTTCGGAGCTCAAGCTCTTCGACCGTCCGCAGCGGAACCTCTGCAGCAGCCACTGCTAAGCGAGTCACCAGCGCACTGTCACGACTGTAGCGTGTAGATCAAGCTTCAAAGCTGAACACTCGGCGCAGTGTCCGATTCCGTCCCTACGACCACACCACGACCACGAACGCAGTGAGTACTACGTCTCATTGTCTCTCCCTCATCACTTCTCGTTCTCGTCTCGCGTCTCGATGGTCCTAGGTTCGCTGGCGCTTCTGTGCGGCCTCGCCACTGTCGCTCGCGTCGTCACTAAAGTCTGAGAGTCCGTCGTCGTCTTCATTGTCCTCTTCACTGCACGCGTCTGCGTCACTGTGCGTGCTGTCGTCAGTCACCTGCCGCTTCTGTGCTGTGCTGCTGTTTGGTGCGCTTGCTGCATCGTGTGTTGCAGTTGCTGCTGCTGTGAGCGATGCCACTGCCTCTGTCGTGCTACTCGATGCACTTGCTTGACTTGCCAAACCAGTCGCTGCTGTCGCCACTTGCGTCAACGCAGCGCTAGTGCGTGGCGCCGCCTTTGCTTCGGTCTTCTGTCGCGCGTGCTGCGCAGTCATCTCGGTCGCTTTGCGGTTGAACAGCTCGCGGTTGTGCTTGAACATGTCCGTCTATCGCACGCACACACGAGTGCACACCCGAGTACGAGCAGACGCGTGAGCACTAGTCACTCACACACAGACACACAAGCGCACAGAGGACGTACAATGTCTGGCATGAGTCCGTCGTCGGCGTTCGGCTCGGCCATGAGCAGTCGGATCGTCGTCAGGAGCGTGCTGATGTTCACGGACGGGAGCCACGAGCCCTGTGATCACATACACACAGAGACGGCGTGAGTGCGTGTCGGCAGTCGAGTGGTCCGAGCGTCGCTCGCGCGCGCACCTTGGGCTGCATCTTGAGCGTGTCGAGGCAAATGCGTCCTGCGTCGTCGATGTTCGGGTGGTAGATCGGCGTCGTGAAGCGCACTTTCGGAGGCTCGAACGGGTACCTGCAGTCCATCCGAGCGTCAGTGCGTGAGTCATACAGCCACGACCGACTCGGAGCACACGAGGCGCTGTCCAACGCACGCACCGCTCGGGGATCTCGATGTCGAGATGGAACACGCCTCGCTCGTACGGCGAGCCATCAGGACCGAGGATCTCTGCGTTATGCGCAACAACCACAGACACATGTGAGACTGCTAGCTGATACATTTGGTTCGTGCAGACGCAGCGATCGTGCGTTCGAAGCGATCGCACGGAAGCAGACGTACGCGCTTCGAGATGGTCGATCTTGTCGTCTTTTGGCCACGCACTCACGCCTGCACACACACACAACGCACAACGCACAACACTGTGAGATCAAGCACACGCATGATGCAGCAGCACACACACGATGCAGCAGTCGCTTGCGCGACGCACCGTGCGGCGGATCTGTCTCGAGCATCTCGATCTCTTTGCGCATGCGCGCGCGCATCGCAGTCATCGTGCTGCTCTTGCTTATGTTGCTCGTTTTGTGATTGTTTGGCGTGCGTGGCAATTGATCAATTGGATTGAACAATTTATATGTGTATAGTATAGTATCATTCCAACGCCAGCACAGACAAGACCGAGACGCCACTCAAGACTCGAGGCGCCTCTCGATGTCTTGCGAGCTCTAGTCGACGCGAACCTCCTCGCTCTTGGACGTCTCACTCACAACGACCAGGGCGCTACAAGAGCTCACGAGACTACATAGCGCTCTCTAGTTGGCCTAACACATCCGTCCACTCGCCTAGAGCTCCAGAACGACTACTATGACCCACACAAATCGGACACCACCTACGCCCCTTGCACGCCTTCGCTGTCACTGTACGGCGCGAGCCGCACCATCAGTGGTCCGTCGATCGACATGGTCGCAGTCTGCCGGTAGTGGATCGCGTGCGGATCGCGCTCGGTCGCGATGTCGAACTTGCTCAAGAGCGCGGCCATCGTGATCTTCATCTGCATGAACGCAAACTTCATGCCGAGGCAGATGCGCGGACCCGTGTTGAACGCCGAGAACTTGTACGGCGACACGTGCTGGAGCTTCCCAGTCGCTGCGTCGAGCCAGCGCTCGGGTCTGTACTCGTTCGCGTCGTCGCCCCAGACCCACGGCATGCGACCGAGCGCGTAGTGCGGCAGCGCAATGCGCGTGCCCGCTTTCACGAACGTCCCGTCGTGCAGCGCCGTGTCTCGGAGTGCCACGCGCGATGTGAATGCGAGCACGGGGTTCAGACGAAGGCTCTCACGCAGCGCAGCTTCGAGGTAGTCCAAGTGCGCGACGTCCTCCATGCTCGGCACGTGGCACGAATCGCTAGTGTTTCCATCGCTTGCTAGGAGCGTGGGCAGCTTGGCGCGCAGCTCGTTGCGGATGTGCGTCACGACGTGCGGGTTCCGGTTGAGCATGATGATGAACCACGACATGCTCTGGGACGTCGTGTCGCGACCTGCGGCGACAAAGTTGAGCGCCATGTCGCGAATGAACTTGGGGTCCGTCGCCACGCGCTCGCCGTTCGTGTACTCGGTCTGCTCTTTCTCGAGGAAGAGCGTGATGAGGTCTTTCACATACTCCCCTCCTCCGCTATGACTTGCACCAACGCGCTTGCCGGCCATCGACTGCGCGATGACGTCGTAGACCATGTCGTCGAGCACTTTGATGTCGTGTGCAAACTGCCGCTCAGTCCCGACGTTGAGCCATCGCTTGAGCGGCCAGAGCGGCAGCACTTCGAGCGACCGCGTGAGCTAGTTGAGCGACGCGCGCTCGAACGCGTCAAGGAACGGCGGGTTCTTCCCGAGCTCGACGCCTCGGAGGTCCACGCCAAAGCCGATTTTCGTGAACACGTCCATCGTGAAGACGTCCAGGAGGCGCTTGATGTTCACAGGCTCGTTGTTGCGCACGGCTGAGTCGAGACGCTCGAGCAAGAGCGCGGTGTAGTGCACGACGCTCTGCTCCATCGAGTCACGCATCATCTGGAGCGAGAAGAGGTGGCTCGCAGTCTTGCGCTGGTGCGGCCAGAGCATGCCGTCGACGGCAAAGACGCCGTTACCAAGTACGTCGTAGAGCACGTTCGAGAGGTACGCGCCTTTGCCAAAGTCGTCGAACTTGGTCTTGAGCACGTGCTCAAAGGCCTCTGGCGTGCTCAGCACGACGATCACGGGCTTGCCGACGATCTTGAAGTGCCACAGCTTGCCTTTGTGCTTGAGGCACTCGTCGCGCATGAGGTCGTAGAAGCGACCGCGGTAGCGCACCGCGACATCGAGCGTGTTGTGCAGCAGCGGCAGCGTCGACGCTGGCGTCGGTACGTGCCGCACAGCGCGCTCGCGCACTCCTGGCAGCGCCACGTACCTGAGCAGCATGAGCGCAACTGCGACTGCGACGTTCGCTGGTGTTGTAAGCACTGCGAGCGCGTCGATGTCGAGCATCCTGTAGTTCGAGCGCCTCTGTAGCTGTGGCGACTTGAGCACTAGCGAGCAGATCGATCAATGCGCGAGAGCGTGCACGCACAACCTTTGTGGCCGCGCAGAGACCGCGATGCATCCGCCGCCGTCGCCAGCGCTTCCCGGCGGTGACTCTCGCCATCGACGCCACCACTCGCGAAGTGTGCATGTCAACTGCTGCGGTGTGTTCGCGTCCCGCCTTTGCACTGCCAATCATCATCGCCATCTGATCGAACGTTGTGGCGTGAAGGTTGACGGCGCTGTTCGGCTTCAAGCGACGCGATCTCGACGCAAAAGACGCAAGACGGACGACGAGCGTCACTTGAGATGCACACGCTCACGTTCACGCTACGCCATGGAGGCACACAGGCGATCGCTAGTCGCTTGATGGTCACTTTGGAGCTCTAGCCACTGCGGCGCTGAATGGACGACTGACTCTTCAGCATTTGCTCAGCACTGGCACTTCAGCTCCTTTGAGTGTGAGCTGCGCAGCGTGCATGACAGACATGTGCACATGTTCATTGGACGCCATCGCACTCGGTGTCAGCGCACACGAGAGCTGTACATGCACGACGCGACGCAGGCACACGTGCACACACGATAGCACGTACATTCGGCGCGCTCCCGAGGCTCTCGAGCACGATCGGCCGCGGCTTGGCGTGCTTGCCTGCGCCATCGCGATTCGGTTTCTAGCAATCACAGCATGTCGTGTGATCAGCATCGAGCGGCCGCGAGTCCATGAAGCGAGCGAGCGATGCACAGACGCAGGCAAGCGCACCTTGCTGAGCTGTATCAGGTCAATGTCTTCTTTCGGCGTCGGCTTGTGTTCGAGCGGCTCGAGCGTCGGCGGTGCGTCGCGCTTAGGCTGCAGCAGCGGCTTATCGCTCTTCTTCCGGAGCCCATGGCCGGTCATCCTCGGTCGTTGTCTGTGCACCTATCCTGTCTCGCGTCGCGGCGCTATCGTGTGCGAGAAGCGCGCTAGTGCACAGCGCATCAAGAGGAGGAGCGTCACGCAGTGGCTCGCACCACACGCTCGTAGTCGCTCACACACGCACATGCATAGATACACATGGTCGCTCAGACCGCGACGATCTTATGCTGTTGTCCTTCCTTCGCGTCCTTTGCCCATTGCGTCCCGAAGACGATGCCAAGCATACTGAGAGCAACATGTCGTCCCGAACACCAGCTGATGCGTGTCAAACGTCGCGCGTCCTTGACAAGCATCACAGACCTGTTGCTTCAGCGAGGACGCTGCGCATTGAGACGACAGAGCGACGATCGCTTCGAGCACAGAGAGAGAGCAACACAAGATGACATGTACACTTCTATTGGTCGCTCCATGCGCTCGATGTTCTCACGCTCGCGCTTGGACGGTCACAGCTTGGGCGACTCGAGCAGCGGTCGTCCCGGACGGAAGGTCCCAAAGAGCTTGTCCCAGAGCGCGAAGCGCTTGGCAAAGTTAAACTTGGGGTGCGTGTGGTGCAAGTCGTGGTCGTGCACGCGGAGGCAGATCGAGAGGACGTTCACCCACGGGAGCTGCGGGAACGAAAAGCCCTTGATCTCGAGCCCCGAGTGCCCCGCGACTTCGACGTACGTCTTGTACGCAAAGATCAAGTGCAGCTGCACAGGCGAGAGCGAGAACCCGAGCGACGCCGCCAAGATGAACGGCAGAACGTTCGTGAGACACAGGTCGATGCCGTCTTGCTCGTACGTCGAGAGCGGACACGGGTGCAAGTGCATGTGGTGGCGCTTGTGCGCGTGCTGGTACATCCACGTCGACTGGTGGCACACCCAGTGCGCAGCGTAGTGGAACAGGTCAAAGAGCACTTCGAACACAAGCGACTTGGGGATGAACGCTGCAAACTCGGCGAGGAACGTGCGCGCATCGAGCGTTGTGGCGCTCGCTGTCGGCTGTGTCGTCCAGAACGAGACGCACTCGGTCGGCACGACGAGCCACAGAATACGCAGGTAGATCGCTTGGCGCTGTGCTGGCGTCAGCTCGATGCGCTTGTCGCCGAGGATCTTGTTCTTCTTGGACGCGATCCAGTTGAACCACCGCAGCATCACGACGATGCGCAGCAGTGATGTAGCGTAGACTGCGACCACGGATGCGACGGACATTGCGCTGTCGCTGCTGCGCTGGACGTGCGTCACGAGTGTGTAGCTCGCGAGCGCGACGCTGCAGATGAACAAATTGATGAAGACGTAGTACTTGACGCGGCGCAGCACGTGTGCAAGCAGCGACCGGCGCTGCAGCGGCGCTCGCGCCTGCATCTGCGGCTTCATGTCGACCATCGCGTCTCCTCTCTGCGTGCGTGTGGCGGCGAGCAGCGACGTTCGCGAGTGCAGAGGTGTGCTTAGCGCGCTTGCGTCTTGCTTGCGTCTTGCCTGCTGGCGCGAACGGTGACTGTCGCGTTCGGCGCTGTCATCCTTTCGCACTTAGTCGGAACTCGTCCGTCACATCATCATGAACGTCGATTAGCTTTGCGCAAGCACTGCAGAGCAGTGCACACAACCGATCATACATATGTGTGTGTAGTGTGAGCACGCTGCTCTGCTAGGACAGCTCGGTCCGTGCACGGCATGCATACACACGCGTGCTCATGAAGCGGCACGATCACTTCGTCCAGCATTGCGCAGAAACTATACGACCGGTATCGTCCAATCAAGCGACTTTGTCGAAGAAGTTGACGTACTTTACCGCAGTCAAACTGTACTTTCAATCTTGGATTCGCACTTTATAAACTCTCGACAGTACGATTGAAGAACGAGCGTCTCCTCGACATCGCAAAGAAGCAAGCTCAAAGGAGATCGACGATCCTCTCTGCGCGCGTGACGCTCTTGTGCGCGACATCGATCCGCACGCGCGCACAACACAAGAGTACTACAAAATGAACGAGTCGCTCTTAGCGCACGAGGCGGACCACGCGGAAGAAGAGGACGAGCTGCTCTGGAACGAGCTCAAGGACGACCACGACCACCATCACGCGCACGACCACAGCAGCGACCACTTGCGCCACCACCGCAGCGCGTCTGCGCTCTCTGGCGGTCGCAGTGCACCGTCTGGTCCACTACCGTCGCTGCGCGCACACGTGCACTTGCCAGCGATCTCGACGCTGTTCCACAACGTCTTGGACTCGGCAAAGAGCTCGTTTGGTCAGCAAACTGGCGCAGCAGCAGGCAGCAGCGCTGACCATGGCCAGCAATCGCGCCAATCGAGCGCCTCGCAGCCGTGGCGACAGCGCACGTCGCACGCACCGGACGCACTCGGTCGCGTCGCGAGCCTCGACGGCTTCCTCATCAGTCTGTACAACCACTTCTACCACAAAGGCTTCTGGTCGACTGCTGCGGTCGAGGTCGTCGCGCTCTTCACAGGGCTCTTTAGCGTCACGCTCTCGAGCTTCCTCATGGGCTGCGTCCAGTGGCAGAAGATGATCGCGTGCAACCACAACGCGAACGCCACAGCGCCGTGCGAAGCCGACTTGGAGGACTTCATCACGTGCAGCGCCGACGCGAGCAACCGGAGTATGTGGAGCGTGCTCACGTCGTTCTACTTTGTCATGTTCCTCGGCTACTGGGTCTTCCGCGCGCTCCAGCTCATTGGGACGCTCCGTGACGCGTACCACATGAGCGCGTTCTACCGCGAACGGTACGCGTGTGCGATTTGCAACCGAATTGGTGCCTGATATGTTGCAATTGACATTTGTATTTGTTACAAATCTAGACTCCACATTGACGAGCGCCAGCTCCAGACTGTCAAGTGGGACGAAGTCGTGAACCGCGTGCTCGATCTCGTGCGACCGACGACAGCGACGCCACATCCAACGCACGTGTCGTCGTACCGCTTGCAGATCGACCCAGCGCTCTTGGCGACGCCGCACGACTTTGCGCGGCGCATCATGCGGCGCGAGAACTACCTCATCGCGTTCATGCACCACGCGCTGTTCCAGAAGCCGCACGTGAGCAACCACGTCCCTGCGTCGCTCGCAGCGTTCGTCGCAATGAGCCACGTCATGTTCTCGCGCAACATGGAGTGCAACTTGAACATTTGCCTCATTGACGAGATGCTCGACCCCGAGCATAACCTCTCGCGCGTCTTTGTCCACGACGCGTCGATCCTCCAGAAGCGCTTCCTCGTCGCCGGCGTGATCAACTTTGTCCTCACGCCGTTCATTCTGCTCTACCGCCTCGCGCACTTCTTCTTTGTGCTCGCGATGGAGTGGCACATGAGCCGGAGCCTGTACTTTGTCTCGCGGCGCTGGAGTGCCTACGCGCTCTGGACCTTCCGCGAGTACAACGAGCTCCCGCACGTCTTGGACGCGCGCATGGAGCGGTCGTACCCTGCTGCAGAGCGGTACCTCTCGCGATTCCCAGCTGGCGTCGGCGCGATCTTTGCCGGCGGCGTCTCGTTCTGTGCGAGCTCGCTCATGGCCGTGCTCATTGGCTTGAGCCTCGTCGACGAGTCGCTCTTGCTCAAGACAACGCTCGGTGGCGCGCCGCTGCTCTGGTACTTGACGCTCACGACGTTCATCTTTACGATCGCGCGGACGTTCACGACAACGACGTCGCCGTTCTTGGTCACGAACGGCGACAGCGAAGAGGCTATGATGGAGCTCTCGGCCGAGACGCACTACTTCCCCAAGACCTGGCGCGGTCGGTGCGAGTCGTACGACGTGCGCGACGAGTTTGTCGCGCTCTATCCGTACAAAGGCGTGCTGCTGCTCCACGAGTTCCTCTCCGTGCTCCTCGCACCGTACATCCTCTGCGTCTCGCTCCCGCCGCTCGCGCGCGACATCCTCCTCTTTGTGCGCACGCACACGCTCGTGCTCCCGCACACAGGCGCCGTCTGCCGTTTTGCCGAGTTTGACTTTAAAGAGTACGGCCACGACGCCAAGATGGAGCGGTCGTTCGTCAACTTCAAGCAGAACCACCCGCAGTGGGTCGGCGGTGACGAAGGCGAAGCGTTCGTGCAGCGCCTCGGGCAGCTGAAAGAAGAGGAGATGGAGAAGTCGATGCGCCTCGGCGACACGATGCTCTACGGCAGCAACAGCAGCCACGCACTTGCCATGTCGATGTCGCAGCAGCTCTTGCAGTCCCAGGCGATCCACACTGCGCTCGGCGGCGGTGGCTTTGGCGGCCTCGGTGGCATGACACCGCAAGACAACGAGTTCTACTGGCTCGAGAAGGTCCGTGCGTGCGCATGAGGGTGGATGCGAGTGCGTACTCATGGTTGACACACGTGCTGCTCTGTTGTGGTGTCTGTAGCTCCAGCAGCAAGGACGACTGGGCGAGTTGGGCGGTCTGGACGACTCGCGAGACGCGAGTGTCTCGATCTCGAGCCTCGGGTGACGACGAACAGACTTCCTCCACGCTCGCGTGTGTAGCAAGCGACTGCGTAGCTCAGTGCATCATGAGTGGACTCGAATGGATAATGGCGCTTCACAAGGTCCTCGTGCCACGGCGTCGAACGGGCGCATCGACAGCTCTGGCGCTGCTGCTCCTACTGCAGCAGCGTGTCAAAGAGCCGATAGCGCACACTCGCTGCGCCAGCGCCTGGTGTCGCAGTCGGCGGATAGTACGACTTGACGCAGCACTGGAGCAGCTGCTGGCTGCTCAGCAGCGCCGTGAGCTTCTTCTCGAGCACAGCGCGCGAGCTCGAGCTCGTGTGCAAGTCGCACGGCGGGATGCCCTGGAGGAAGTGCTCCTGCGGGCATCAGAGCGTCACGTGTCAGTCGCTAGCAGTTGGTGAGGCAACAGATGCACGCAGACGCGCACTACGCACCGCGTCTTTGCCGTAGACGATCGCATCAATCGCGCCGGTCGCGTCTTCGAGCCGCAGCACGAACGAGTAGACAAACGTCTCGGACAACGATGACGACGCAGCAGCACTTGGCTGGCGCTTTGTGAGCTTTGCGACGTCGCTCGGCCACATCCGAACGAACCGCGCGACGCAGTGGAACTTGCGCGGCACGACAGCGCTGCACTGGACGTCTCGCAGAGGTGTCACCGGCACGTTCGTTCGAATGAACTCGGGGACAATCGTCCGCACTGCGACTGGCGCTGGCGTTTTTGCCAGTGTCGCTTGCGACTGCAGCTCTGGAGCAGCGACGCGGTCGTTTGACACTGGCTGCTGCTGTTGTTGTTGGGTCGAGTCAGTCGCTTGTACTCCATTCGCTGCTCGTGGCGACGCAGTCTTTGCGCTGCTCGCGTTCAGTCGAACGCGGTCTTGGACATCCTGGACGTCGTCAGGCAAGAACATGACTGACGAGCCTTCGCGAAAGTGCAGGACGAGATCACCAGACGACGCTGCGTGACTCCCAAACGCACTGCTCGCGTCGCTGTCGTCTGCGACGTGGAGGTTCCGGAAGCGGCACCAGTGACTCCGGAGGCGCGGGACGAACCCAAACGTCTGCAAGAGCCCCCAGCACGAGTCAAAGACGACTTCGCGAAGCACACCGCGCGCTGGCGTCTGGATCAAGTCGCGCTCAAGACGCGCTGCCAAGCGGTTGCGAGTGCTAGCGTCCTGAGCTCGCGGTGACTCGCTCGAGCCGTCCCAGACAACGAGGCGCGTGCGACTGTGCTCGCTCACCAGCACGTGCAGGACGCACACGACAGTGTCGACGTACGCGCTCGCAAACAGCGCGTTCGTGAGCAACACCGGCGGCTGTGGGTACGACGGCAAGAAGCTCGTGTCAGTCGGTAGCGCCTGCTTTGACCACTCGCTGTGCGAGAAGAGCATTCGTTCCGAGGCGTCAGTGCAAAGCACATTGTCGATCGAAGGTGTCCACTAGAGCGAGACGCACAGGAGTTCGCGCGCACGTGCAGCGTCTGCGTCGTCGAATGTCCACGTCTGTGAGCACGTCTGCTGCTCGAGTGTACCAGACTGTCGGTCCTCTCGAATCACGACGTAGCGCGTGAACTTTGGACTGCGAGCAAGTGGCAGTCGACAGCACATGAGCATCAAGAGCGAGTCAGTCAATCAAGGATCATTCAAGAGGCAGATGAGAGCAGACGCGAGAGCAAAAGGTTCGTACGAGCTCATGCCCTGGAGCGCATCGCGGTACCGCTTCACTTCAAGGCGATGGAAGCGGATGACGTCGCCCACAAACTGCGCCGCCATTCGCACACACAGACGCACAAGCGCGTACGAGAGTGAGCGATGCATCAACACGCTCTCTCACTCTCTCACAGTGGCAGCGTAGGACGCACCAAGACTTTCGGCATCATCTCGATCGTCGGGAAGAAGATGACGATCTGCGTCGCGTGGCGGCGCTCCGGACAGCTCTCGTCCACGACGTCGAGCGTCATCTGACAGCGTGTAGCGAGCAGTAGTCGCTCGAGCGTCAGTCGTCGTGTCGTACAGCGCATGTCACTCTCCCCACCGTCGGTCAGGGATAGAGAAGCAATCGCACCGAGTAGTCGACCCCGCGCGTGCGCTTGGGCAGCGACATGTTGACAACGACACCGTAGATCGACGCTTTGCCGCAGACCAAGTCGCCCAAACTCGTGTACGTGTACGTCTCGGATGCTTGCTGCAGCGTGCGCTTGCCGCGAGCCGTCGCCTGCGCGCCGCGCATGCAGCCAGAGCGGGCGATTAGCGTTCGTATGATCATGTCGAACTCCATCCAGCTGAGCCTTTCACGCACCTTGCGACCTGGCGGCGCAGCTGTTGCTGGCACCGCCGACTCTTGCTGCTGCTGCTGCTGTGCGAGTATCGTTGTTGGAGCTACATACGCACACAAGAAGCACCAATGTGTCAGTCCGCGCGTGTAGACACCAGCGACACCAGTGCGGTCGATAGCGCGAGCGACAGACCTGCTCGCAAGTCTCGCGAGTGGATCGTCTGCGGCGCTTCGTAGTGCACTTGGTCGAGTCCGCGGAGCTGTCGTGGCTCTTCGAACGTGAGCTCGACGCCCAAACTGCGGTGGAGCTGGAACAGTGTCGCACGACGCTCGAGCGCGCGCTTGAGCACGTGGCGCTCAGCGACGACAATGCACGGCTGCAAGTCTTCGGTGCCGTCGTCGTCGCTGCTGCCAATGTTCCAGAGCGTCTGCACAAGCCCGTGGCCTTGGATGCGCACTTTATACTGGTAAACAAAGCAGATGAAGTGATCAGTCGATCGCTGTGGTGAACAGGAGCAATGCCAACAGCGATGATGGACTCACTCGGCGCTGGAGGAACTTCACGCACTCCGCCCACACGTCGTAGAAGAACACAGTCGTAAAATCAAATGAGCTGTACACAAGCGCATAGTCGTTGTCGTCAGCAGCAACGCGTGAGACCATCAGCGGACTCACCACAAGCACGGACACACAGGCAGCAATGGCAGCTGTACCCTTTCGTCTCGAGCGTGATGGTCATCACATGTGTTGCATCGTCGCCGCATGGACCATCTCCAAGCGTGAACGCATTCGCTGCAGCCGTGCGCGGCTGCTGCGACTCGAGCTTCCGCAGCGGGTACGCGTCTGCTACAGTGCCTTCAACGCACAGCACGTCGCCGCCGCCGTCGCCAGCAGCAGCACCAGGTATTGGCGGTCGCATTATTGGCATGATCATATCGTTCAGCTTTGTGCGCCAGTTTACAAAATAAAACAATAAAAACATCCAATCAAATACAAATATACACTAATACTGTATAACCAATGTCTTATCTGATGATATAGTCCTGATTTTCCTTTTCTACTTTAGATCTTCACTCAATAGCCGATTTGTCAAGCACAATGCTCGTAGAGATCACAAGATACCGAGGACCATTCATCCGTAACAAGGGGCTAAGCGAAGAGAAGGAGCACAATGCCCTGGACCCTCCTTTTGAGCCTCTATTGGGAGCAGGTCCGTGATTTGTTCACGTGTATCCGCTTGCCACATCGGTTGAGCGCCAATCATGCTTAGTGCATGCGATTGAGTTTGACCAGGAGCAGTAGGATGTCACCGGTGATCGCGTTGAATTCTCTAATGATGTGCTGTGATAGCCGAGCAGTTGACTTCATGATCATCGATAGCAGTAGCGGCACGTTCTTGGGCGTTAGCATGTTTAAGTCGCAACCCAGCAGGTTGTGTGTGAGGAACACGCCCACTGAGTGAAGGGCTTTGTCGTTAAAGAGCGCGGTCGGGCAGAACCTTCAGAGATCGCGGAGCTCGACACTCCCGACGAGCGAATCGAATGGGTTGCACGAGCGCACCAGCGTAAAGTGTTCGTCAAGAGAGTCGATGTCGCTGCAATTATAATGCGCCACTTAAACGTGCGTCTCGTGCCATGAAAATAACTGGAATTAACCTCCGCAGATCTTCTTGGGGCCATGAAGATGAAGCATGGCGTCGATCTGCTGCTTCGAGAGGGAGCCTGTGACAACTAACTCTATCCTGGTCACAATCGCTGATTCGTCGTCAGCTGGTCGCTCGAAGTTCACAATCGGTCGCACAGATCTGAGCACGGTGATGCACGCGAGGCCAGTCGAGAGGTACGAGTGCAAACTCGCAAAGCCTAAGCTCGCGCAAAAGAGGTGCTGGATATCACAGACATCTTTGCTGGCGAGGTCTCTACGGAGACCGCTACTCGAGCTGAAGATGACGCGCTCTCGACTCGCTCGTAATGCTACTTCACGTTCAGTTTCGGGCCATCAGGCACGCGCACTTTAGGGAATTTGAGTGACCACTTGACATGTCGTGTAAAAGCAGTGCACCCCCCCCCCTTATTCGACATTCGGACACAATTCGAATGGCGGCACAACGATTGCCTCATTGAACAGAGACTGGTGCGACATAGAACAGCAAGACTCTGAGGTTTTGTCCCTGCTCAAATCCTACCTCCATCCAAAATCATACGAACACTATAAAATGTGTGGGTAAATGCCGCACACAGATCTAATTTTCAAGACTGAATTCAACTCAAGTGATCGATGGCACACAAAGTATAACGTTATAACGACTTGGACGATCGATACAAAGTCAAAATCTCATTAAGCCTGGATACACAGGATTGGCTGATAGGTGTCTACTCCTCTCAGCCAAACAATCGATCGTACGACATTTGATGACCGAGAAACAATAAAACTAAGCCTTTCGTCAATGTGTTTACGTTATGTACTGGGGTATGTCTCAGATGCACAGCGCTTTGCAGGGAGGCATGTCAGAGGCCCGTCTGGTTTCAAATAATGGTTGCTTATTCTCAATCACTAGAGCATGCGACGACTCGTCCAGACATACCCCAACCCGGTGTGGCGATGCAAGGCTCAGGATTGCGCAGCAGCAGTCTCTGTAGCGCACATGATCGCTGCAGACCAAAACTGTTTTTGAGTCGCTCGAATCGCCCGCACTCGTCGCCCGCTGCTTCCAGAGGGTCCGAGTACCCGCGAGTCGTCGCGAGTTTAGTCGATCAAGACCGAGCGACAGTCGAGAGCGCGTGCGTGCGACACCCAGACGTGCCAGAGACGTGACTAAATTCACGACAGCGCTCGACATGTCAAGAGAGCCTGGGGGTGCGAGTCGTGAAGGCATCAAGATCGCGCCAGACTCAAGTCCAAGAGGCGTGCAGACTACGCCATCGTGACGACAGCGCTCGACTACATTTGCAGAGGGTTTCAGAACCCGCCGCGCGTCTCGCCGTCAAGCACGTCGCTTGTCTGAGGGTTGAGTCGGCAGGTACACCCCAAGGGTGTCGCACCTTCAGGGTGTACCCCCAGAGGCAAAGGGCCAGTTCGAGACTCCGGGCAGTGGGACTGTGAACCCAAGCGAACCCAGTGCGCACGTGGAAACGCAAGCCGTCGTGTGTACTCAAGGCTGCACGACCAGCACAAGTGTCGACACTCAAGCACTCAGACACTCGAGCAGCTCCAAGACCCAAGGCTCAAGGCACTCAAGACAGCATAGTGAGTAGCAAAGCGAACGACCCTAGTCTTTCGCACACCTTTGTCATGACAGATTCTACAATTTGCCAGCTACTGCTCAAGTCCCATCTCGGCTCTCCTCAGACTCGACCGTTCAGCGGATACTTTCGGCCTCGACGCTCGCACACGGCACAACGTCTGCAGCACCCTCGAGGTTCGGCGAGGGGTTACCTGCGGAAGTGTAAGTGGAGTGTGGTCTGCTTGTAACTTGAGGTGACAAAGCCCGTTGTATCTACGCATACATCTTGGCGCTGCGCGTGAGGGCGTGGCTGAATGGAGTGTATTCCATATTGCATTGTGTGTCCCTGGGGATCGACCGGAGCTCGGATAGCCGCCATACGCCAACACTCCTGGTCCCCAGGACTGCCACCAAAAAGACTCAAAAAGAGACCAAGTCCCGCCGAGCTCGAGGTGAGAGAGAATCCTCGAGTCTCAGGCCAAGAAGAGGTGCACCCTCCCAGGGTCGCGGCGATTAAGAACATCACGCTCGACCGACCGTCCAGCGAGTGCCCGAACAAGCGGGACTCCTGTTGGCACCCCAGGTCCAGTCGCGCAAGCGCTGTTGACCACCGTTGTCGCTTGAGGCCGCAGTCCCATCGGACCTACGCCAAACGCTTGACGTGAAGCCCAGGTGTGCCCGGCGACGCACCTGGAGACGAATAGCTATCGCCCGTTCGGTCTCGATCAAGACCTCAACAAAAACAAGATCAACCAAGGCAATGAGAACAGGGTGCCTCGTCCCCAGAACCGAAGACTTGCGCACGATCCTCATCCCAGCCCGGTGCTCCTCGTCATCCGAGCCCACAGGGCCGTCGAAGACCCCCTGGTGTGCTGACTAGCTTGAAGGCGGAATTCTTCGATGTATTGCCACGATCCAAAGAACGTTCAAGGGCACACAGTGTGAGGTCCGACCAACCGAGTCTCGACAGAGTCCTACCCCTTGGCTCGCACTCGAAGGCTCCATCACTACGGGCGAGGTCGACGAAGACTCCCAGGTCCCAGGCACTCCCAGGTCCAAGGTCCACGAAGATCCAATGAAGCACCAAGCTCCCGGAAGCCCCCAGTCGCTCTCAGAATTGCGTGTCACATCATCACACCTGCAAAACCGTTCTCGGTTGAGAATAACCTATGTAGCGCGTCTGCTATCGCCTGCAAAACTCTGCCTATTTCATGTGCAAGAGCAGCGACGCCTGCTTCCTTCCTTTGCTAGGCGTGTCCGGCTTTGATCGCTCGTGCTCGCTGCGTCGCGTCGTCTGCACTTGCCTCCTTTCTCGTCTCCTCATTAGCTGTATTTGTGTCAAATTGCACAGTGCTGACAATTGTCCCAGTGGCAGCAAACCACTCAAGCAAATCGCCAATGTACGAAGGCGGCTTGGGTGATGGTGCTTGATTGCCGGTACGCGTGAGATCGCTCACTTACTTCTTGTGCTCGGCCTTCTTGTGCTCGGCCTGGACGATTTTGTACTTTTTGCGCAGTTGCTTGTCTGTCACAGGAACGCCGACCTTCTCCGTAAGCACTGCAGCAAAGTAGCACCAAGCGAGCTGCATTTGCTTGCCGTAATGGTGTCCATACGGCGCCGTAAAAACGTCGGGTCTTCGAAGCGGAGTCGGAGTATCGCGGCGATCATGCTGTCGCTCCAAGCGAACTTGCTGCTTCGTGCTTTGTGTAGGGTTTGCTGCGATGGCTGCAAGCGGTCGTGCGTTTGAGCGTCACACCCTCGCTCAAGCTGACCCACGACGGCAAGCAAATCACGTGCACCGCTCGCCTGGTGGTCCTTTCGCTTGTTTACATCGCACTGATGGTGCGGCTCGCGCCGTACAGTGACAGCGAAGGCGTGCAAGGGGCGTAGGTGGTGTCCGATTTGTGTGGGTCATAGTAGTCGTTCTGGAGCTCTAGGCGAGTGGACGGATGTGTTAGGCCAACTAGAGAGCGCTATGTAGTCTCGTGAGCTCTTGTAGCGCCCTGGTCGTTGTGAGTGAGACGTCCAAGAGCGAGGAGGTTCGCGTCGACTAGAGCTCGCAAGACATCGAGAGGCGCCTCGAGTCTTGAGTGGCGTCTCGGTCTTGTCTGTGCTGGCGTTGGAATGATACTATACTATACACATATAAATTGTTCAATCCAATTGATCAATTGCCACGCACGCCAAACAATCACAAAACGAGCAACATAAGCAAGAGCAGCACGATGACTGCGATGCGCGCGCGCATGCGCAAAGAGATCGAGATGCTCGAGACAGATCCGCCGCACGGTGCGTCGCGCAAGCGACTGCTGCATCGTGTGTGTGCTGCTGCATCATGCGTGTGCTTGATCTCACAGTGTTGTGCGTTGTGCGTTGTGTGTGTGTGCAGGCGTGAGTGCGTGGCCAAAAGACGACAAGATCGACCATCTCGAAGCGCGTACGTCTGCTTCCGTGCGATCGCTTCGAACGCACGATCGCTGCGTCTGCACGAACCAAATGTATCAGCTAGCAGTCTCACATGTGTCTGTGGTTGTTGCGCATAACGCAGAGATCCTCGGTCCTGATGGCTCGCCGTACGAGCGAGGCGTGTTCCATCTCGACATCGAGATCCCCGAGCGGTGCGTGCGTTGGACAGCGCCTCGTGTGCTCCGAGTCGGTCGTGGCTGTATGACTCACGCACTGACGCTCGGATGGACTGCAGGTACCCGTTCGAGCCTCCGAAAGTGCGCTTCACGACGCCGATCTACCACCCGAACATCGACGACGCAGGACGCATTTGCCTCGACACGCTCAAGATGCAGCCCAAGGTGCGCGCGCGAGCGACGCTCGGACCACTCGACTGCCGACACGCACTCACGCCGTCTCTGTGTGTATGTGATCACAGGGCTCGTGGCTCCCGTCCGTGAACATCAGCACGCTCCTGACGACGATCCGACTGCTCATGGCCGAGCCGAACGCCGACGACGGACTCATGCCAGACATTGTACGTCCTCTGTGCGCTTGTGTGTCTGTGTGTGAGTGACTAGTGCTCACGCGTCTGCTCGTACTCGGGTGTGCACTCGTGTGTGCGTGCGATAGACGGACATGTTCAAGCACAACCGCGAGCTGTTCAACCGCAAAGCGACCGAGATGACTGCGCAGCACGCGCGACAGAAGACCGAAGCAAAGGCGGCGCCACGCACTAGCGCTGCGTTGACGCAAGTGGCGACAGCAGCGACTGGTTTGGCAAGTCAAGCAAGTGCATCGAGTAGCACGACAGAGGCAGTGGCATCGCTCACAGCAGCAGCAACTGCAACACACGATGCAGCAAGCGCACCAAACAGCAGCACAGCACAGAAGCGGCAGGTGACTGACGACAGCACGCACAGTGACGCAGACGCGTGCAGTGAAGAGGACAATGAAGACGACGACGGACTCTCAGACTTTAGTGACGACGCGAGCGACAGTGGCGAGGCCGCACAGAAGCGCCAGCGAACCTAGGACCATCGAGACGCGAGACGAGAACGAGAAGTGATGAGGGAGAGACAATGAGACGTAGTACTCACTGCGTTCGTGGTCGTGGTGTGGTCGTAGGGACGGAATCGGACACTGCGCCGAGTGTTCAGCTTTGAAGCTTGATCTACACGCTACAGTCGTGACAGTGCGCTGGTGACTCGCTTAGCAGTGGCTGCTGCAGAGGTTCCGCTGCGGACGGTCGAAGAGCTTGAGCTCCGAACTGAGCCCGGCGCTCGGCGCGACGCCACACTTGGTCATGAAGTCGCCGACCGAGGCTTCGATCTTCTTGAGCCGCAGGAGGTGGTTCTCGAGCGAGCACGAGAGCCCAGGGCCGTCGTTGCAGTCCTCGAACGGCACGACAGCGTCGTTCACGAGCACGCGCACGAACGAGCCCTGTTCGCCGCAGTTGAGGCGCTCGGTCACGAGACGCGAGCCCATTGCGACGGTGCGCGACGAGCGGAAGCGCCGGTTCGGGTCTGCACTCGTGCCTGGCATCGCAGCGTCTTCGAACAGTCCGTACGCAGTCATGAAGACCATGAGTTGCGTGTCGTGCGAGAACGCGACGTAGATGTTCTGGCACGACGCCGTCTTGGGCTGAGCGAGGAGCTTCCCGACCGCAGCGACGTACGGGAATCCCGCCGTTCGCGCGAGCGGGTTGCCCCAGCCCGAGTCGTGGTAGTACCCGAGGTCCTTGTTGTACGCGTAGTTGCGCCACTCGTCGTCCGTGAAGATCGCGCAGAAGTTGCGCTTGTCCTTGCCGAGCAAGTTCATCTCGTAGGCACAGAGATCCATGAAGCCGCCAATGTCGTCTGCGATGAAGCCAAAGTTTGGCCAGAGCTTGTCGAGCCGAGCGATCGCCTGTGGCATCCACGTCGCGGAGAACGCAGTCTGGAACGGACCCGAGAGACTCTTGGGGAAGTTCGTGCACGTGTCAATCGGCGTGAGCGTGTTCGCAGCGGTGGTCTTGTCGCTCGAGTTGGACGTCACGAGGTTCGCAAAGTGGTTCTCGACCGCGCTTTGGCCAAAGAGACCCTGCATGAAGCTCTTGGCCGTGAGCTGCACGCGCTCGACGCTGCCTGACCAGACCGTCGCGTCTTGGTGGTACAGATGCGCGTACTTCTTCCGGACCGCGGCGCCGTGCTCGAACGCCTCTGTGAGACCCAGCGCCGTGATGTTCTCGACCTGGGACTTGGGGTCCGAGACCATCGAGCTGAGGTTCCACGAGCGCAAGAACTCGAGCTCCGGTGCCAGGACACTCGCGTTCGCTTGCTTGAGCTTCTCCTTGACCTTGGTCTCGATGCGCACGAGTCCGTTGTAGCTCCCAGTCGACGGAAAGCGCGTCGTGTGGCGCGAGACGATGTGGACTTGGTCCACCTTGCACGCGTCTGGGAGCTTGGTCTGTTCGAGCGGGTACAACGGGTTCGCCGAGTGGTAGTAGTTGAGCTGGCTCGTGTGGTCGAGCAAGTCGAACCCCGGTGAGTACGCGTCTACTGCTGGGCTCGCTGCAAGAAGAAGCGAGGAGGCAGCGAGGCCGCAGAGCAGCGTCGAGACTGTCTTCATCGTGCTTGTCCAGACTGGAGAGTCGCGTGAAGTGCAGTGCAGTAGCAGACCCAAGTGTCGTGCTCGTGTCGAAAGCGATTGTGAGTCGTCGTCGTGAGCGCTGCGTTGCGTTGCCGTTGTGTCGATGGCCACGCGACTGGCAAGTTGCAGTCGCTTGTCGACAATGTTTACATTGCGCGCAACATAAGCTGCCGAAACTTGCGACGCGCGACGAATTGAATCGCGACGAATTGGCTCGTTTATGACAGCCTGAGAATCTGAAGTCGACAATTCGTCGACGCCTCGAAACCTTGGATGTTGTGATTCCGTGTGTAGTTTTCATACAAACGCAAGTCAAATCGCGTGTAGTAGAGAATGGCTCAAACTAGCTATTAGTTCAGCCAGGTGCGTCGTTCAAACACGAACTTCGAGCCAAAAAGTGTGTACCTCAAAATAAAGAGAACATGAAAATGACTCGTTTATGAACCATTTTGTCTAAATTGTTGTCAAAAGCGCCCGTTTTGTAAATATTCGTTTTCGACCGAATCTTGACAAATTACATTTGCGAGCCAAATTATCAGAATATTCCCGCGAGATGCAAACATATGTTTCGAAAAATCATCAAATTGTGATTCAACAAGATACGATATTTTCGTGCTCTACAGTCTATTTCTATTTAGTACCGAGGTCCTAAAAAATATCTATTTTAGGACGTTGTGTAGCTATAATGGACCTCGATGTGGACATCAACAACGTTATCTCGAAGGGAAGCAGCTGTAGGAAGAGCTCTCGAAGTTCACATGCGCTTTCAGCTCAAGCGCAGTCGAGGCGTTCCGATGCATTTAGTTTCACAGATCATACAATATATGTTATGGAACCACATTGTTAATAGCAGTGTTTATATGCATCTATATATGTATGCATCTGCACATGGCTCGCGCGCAATTACAACTACCATCCGAGTGGGCGACCATTCCTGCCGAATGGTGCTAGGTCGCCATGGCTTTAACGTATAGAATCTCGTTACGTTACACAGAAGTTGACGCACCAGAGCTTATAGTTAAGCTTGTCTCGAACTGATATGATCTGACCAAAATCAGATGATGTCGTGTTAAAGTGAATGCGAACAGGTTTTAGAAATTGACAACATTCCAAATTACTAGAGTTTTCGCAATTGCTGGTCCTTTGTACTCTTGCAGCTCTGTCTCTTGTGAACTGTGATCGCAGTTCCGGCGAGAGACGCCGAACTTCTCGACCGCCGCACGCTGGCTAAGGTGAGCGAGCGCATCGTGCATCTCGACCTACTCTTTATCGTGCTGGCCATGCTCTTTTCATACAAAATTACCTTTCAAACCTTGTCGTACGAGCTTCAAGTAAGCTTAGAGAGTACGTTCATCCGCCCATTTCAAACATATACCTCAGTTGTGTGTTTGTCTATCAAGTTGAAGGAATGAAGAGGCCTTATCGGTCAATAACGTATCTGTAACTTATTTGAGGAAATATACCTAAATTTGTAGACAGTGGAACCATTTTTGGTTAGAATATGAGCTTGATGCGATTCAGTGGCTGCGAGCTACTCCCTCGCAAAACACGAAGGGAAAAAAATACCAAGTGGTCGAGGGTGGCGACGCGGTCCACAACACTTTGGACGATCGTACTCGCATGTGACACCTCCTGTCTTATCTACGACTGCTTTTGCATCTTCGTCTGAGTGCTTGCATACCTGCCTGTGCTGCCTACACCTGCCTGTGCATCTTATCTGCGACTGTGTCTGTGCACAACAATATTTGAGTTTACCAAAAGGCCGCGATAACACTGAAAGTACTTTTACAAAATGTTAGTCGCGTCGATGCAACTGCTGATCCAGTTGTTGTGACTGTAGATTATGTCCTTCTATTTGTACAATATACAACGAGATCTCACATGCGGATTTGACACAGCTGTACGAAAGCACCGGCGTCAGTTCGCTCTTCGACTTCAGGGAGCACCCGGTTCATTACTTGTGGGTGGGTGGTGCAAGAGTGATAATACCATTTGTACAATTGGAACAACATCAGCAACAGACTCGAGATACTCTTCGGAAAGCTGGAGGATGCTGTAACAGGATTTATGAGCATGATGACATATGCCTCTACGATTATTGCTCCTGAGCGACGTTATGACAGACGAGTACCAATACCACGAATCTACAAGACAGCCGCAACATTAACACCAACTACTTTGAAGAGAAGAACCAACATCTGATTGTAATACCCCACATAGTCACAAATCACCTCCCAAGCGAGTACAAGCAGCATTAAGCACAGCGAACGAGTATAGGATGACTAACGTAGATGGTGTCGCATGCGTTGCCGATGCGTCGGAGGCGCACAAGGACTGTTCAACGGTTTAACTGAGTAATCACCGATCTACCTCGTTTTGTAAACAATCGCGTAAACCGAATATTTTTATCGTCAGTTCATCAGTTGAAGTGCTTTATAGACACTCTAAAGAGTATGGAGAGACTAGAGTTTTGTCGATCAGCTGTTTGCACCGTACGCTGCAAGTGCGAATTCATATATATTAGTATGATACTTTGATTAGAATCAAATAACTCCCTAAATATTGTCATTAGTGTTTTATAGTGACATGAAGTGTCAATATTTTGAATTAGTAAAGCTTTAGATGTTGAGTGAATAGCACAACTTCCCCTTAATAGTGGAGGTCGTTGCAAAAAGGTCACTTGTGTTCATGAATCTACATTTTGGTTGGATCGTTGTATCCAAGTTCGGATACGGGCCTGATCGAATCGAACATGACCTCACTTCAGTCTCAATGCCTACTCATTGCTAAATTTACCATGAGCTCGCCAATAAGCATGCGCGAACACCTTCAGCCCGGTGATCTGTTCGACTCCATGAAGGCGTTGAAGCACGAAGTCGCACTTTACTTCGCCGAGCGGGGCCCTTGCTTTCGATGCCCAGTCAACAACAAGAAACAGCTGAAAGTGATCTGCACCGATCATCGAGATTGCCCGTTCATCCTCAGGGCATACATCGTGAAAGGAACGGAGTCCGTCAAGGTCGCGCGATCAGTCAGCGACCACAGCTTGAAGTTCGTTGCTGACGACGAAAGACTCCGAGCTCCAAACCGTCTCCGTGGGTCACTGCTCAGACCTGTCGCAAAGCATGTACTACATACTTCCAGTGTCAGTGCTCGGTCCACCCAGATGGAGAGCGAAGCAATCAGTTCTTGACTCATCCCGCGTGAACGGCAAAGAGAACTACAAGTGCTTGCGTGACTAGCTGACCAAGATGAACGAGCAAAATCCAGGCACGACCCGCGCTTCGAGACGGACGGCGATCACTTTCCCCGGTGCGCGCCCGTCCACGGCGTGTTTGATCAAGCGGTCAGCACGATGCTTCCAGTACTGGCTTCGGACGCGTGTCACCTGAAGACCAAGGACAAGGGCGCTCTTTACATGGCGTTGCTCCTGACCGGCAACGTTGACATTCTCATCGCAGGCATGGCCATCAGCAACAGTGGTGAGCGCGAGAACAAGGACGATTGGATATGGTTCCTGCGTACACTCGTTGAAGCAATCCCGTCGCTTCTCTCGTCTGCGAGCCTCGTCATTATCAGCGATCGAGACAAAGACCTCATTCCGGCAGTTTCTGAGGCGCTCCCGAGAGCGAAGCACTCGTATTGCTCTGTCCACATCAAGCGAAATGTGGCCACCAAGTTCCACACAACGTTGAACGGCATGGTGCACGTTATCGCACAGACGGTGCGAGAGCAAGACACAGCGCATCTCTTCCATCAGCTCGAGGCGACACATCCCGACAGTGCGAAATACCTGCAAGACATCGACAAGGAGTGCTGGATCTCAGCATATTTCGGCGCCGAGGTTCGGCATCGTCACTTCGAACGTGGCGGAGTCAATGAACAGCTTCATTGAAGACGAACGCGTCTCCGCGCACGTGGCAGTACTAGCTCGAGTCACGCGCATGACCAACGCAAGGCTGGCTCGGCTACGCGCGTCCTACAGCAACCGCCCTTGAGCCTCACCCTGCCCAAGGATGGAGAAGCTCTTGCGCGCAAGGATGTAGAATGCACTGAGGCGCGAAGTGATCGTGTACGGAGACGTGTGCGAGGTCAAGCGGCTGCACTACGACGACTATCGAGTTGTCGACTTGTCCAAGAAAACGTTCAGTTGCAACGAGTGGGAGGAGTTGCAGTACCCGTTCGACCACGGCTATGTGGCGATCCTGGCTCAGAAACGTGACGTCTCCGACTTCTTAAACCCAGTTTTTTTTTGACGAGGCATGTGAACACGCTGTTCAAGGCACGATCACGCAAGTCGGCATCTCTTCGTGCATCATCGACGGCTTGACACTCCCACCGAAATCCGGTGAGTCAGCTCTTCGCAAGAAACGTCTAACAAGTTTTCGCGACAGCACGATCTCGACGCGGTCAGTGAAGTGCTCTTCCTGCGGAAATCACAGCCACAACAAACGGAGCTGCCCGAGCGCGAGCACGAGCCAGGTTGTCTTCGACGACTCTCTAGATGTGACTAGGTGGGAGAATGTCGAAGGGATGTGGGTTCTAGAGAACATGTTCGACTTAGAGAGCTAGACGGACACCCGAGGTTGCATAGCATATACTCACTTCATCATCTAACAACACGACTTCTATGCATTCTATCAGACTTCTGCCACGATGTCGCGCGACCTCATGTGTGTATGCTACTATAGTAAAATAAAGTCATATTTGCTGCCACGATGTCGCGCGTGTCATGTGATTTGTCGTGCAAATCGCATGACAATGCGGTAAATCGGGCAGCGCGGACGCTGTTCCTCGCTCAAGGCATGAGCAACGAGTGTGTCAAGACACTCGCGACACGGCTACATGACTGTACGATAGCGGTTGCACAGGGTCCGTGTTCGGAGTGTCTTCGAAAATCGGACACGTCGGGCCTGGCTCGTCGAGATCGACAAGCTCAATGGTGTTGTTTTCGCAGTTTTCGCTCACGATGGCCGTCGATGTTGAGTTGCTGACCGGCGCTGCAGTGGCAGCGCGCTGCGCTCGCTCTCTCTCTCGGTCGCGCTCTCTCTCTTTCTTTCACGCGCAGCTCTGTCGCGCTCTATCGCGACCGCCTCAGTGACGCAACGACCAGACCGTGCGTGCCATGCCCTTCTTCCTAATGACCCGCTTGCAAGTTGTGCACTCGACGCGTTCTCCCAACGGCATGTTTCGGAAGTGATCTCAACAGACAGAAGTCCTACGCTTGAACACTAAGCGCTGCGACCACCAGCTCAACAACAGGCTTGAAGTCTTGCAAGTAATCGATTAGTTACTTTTCCGTATTTCACCGAATACTGGTGACTGATTAGTGACATTTCACATTTCGAGTGACCAATTAGTTACAAAGCACGACCTGACCTCCTAAATAGTGACGTCGAAGTCAAATAGTGACTTTGCATTGTCGTGTAAGATACACATCGAAAACATGGAGCTGCTCGAGGTGCTCGGCACTGGCGGCTACGCGAGGTGTGTGCGGCTGCTACAATGCAGGGCTTAGCTACGTCGCTAGGTGTCTTGACACTAACGTTGTTGTGTGCTTGTGTGTCAGCGTGCACTTGTGCCGTCGTTCAGGCAACGACGCAACATTGTTTGGTACCTGCTCATTCTCGTGCTCGTGCTGGTGCTCGTGCTCGTGTTCGTCGCTCGCTGGTCTCGCGTCACTCACTGCTCTTTGCTTCTCACGCAACGACGTCTTTGCCCAATGCGCGTGACGTACTATGCGCAGCACTCAAGCGCATTCCGCTCGAGAAGCTCGCGACGCCAGTGCAGCAAGAGCGCATGCGCACTGAGGAACGCATCTTATCGACACTGCGCAGTCCGTTTCTGTGTCGAGCGCACTCGCTGCCTCCTCTGCAGCACCAAACGTCTCTACCACCGCATACTAGCACCAGCGATGACGACTTCTGCTCGCTCGCGATGGAGTTCATTGACGGCAAGCCGCTCTACCAGTGCATCTGGAAGTACCGCGATGGCGCCGGTCGGTTCCCAGAGCCCGTTGCTCAGTTCTTTGCTGCGCAGCTCGTGCTCGCAGTGCGTGCGCTCCACGCCAGTGACTTTGTGCACCGCGACCTCAAGAGCGGGAACGTCCTCGTGGACCAGCGCGGGTTTGCCAAAGTGATCGACTTTGGCTTTGCCAAGGCGCTTGGGGCGGCCGATGCCCGGACGCACTCGTTCTGCGGGACGCACTACGTCATGGCGCCAGAGATCTTCACACGTCGCGCGCATGGCTTTGCAGTCGACTGGTGGTGCGTACGAGCGTCTTAGACTTGCTGAAGCGACTTGTGCGCCCAGGTGACACAGTCGTGACGCTGTGGCTCGTGCGGCAGGAGCTTGGGCGTTGTGATCTACGAAATGGTCGCAGGACGACCGCCGTGGGCGTACAAAGCGCCAGTCGGAGCGCCGCTCGACGCGTACTTTGCGTCTGTGACAGCACTAGCGACCGACTTGCAGACGGAGTGTCCGATGAACGACGCAGTCGACTGGAGTCCAGAGCTCCAGTCGCTCTTGCGGTGTGGTTGACTCAAGTGTCATAGTCACCACAGTTTGTAGAGACGCAGCTCATGCGACTCGTCTTGACCATGTGTGTGTGACTGACCAGAGGACTCCTGACGCTACGTCCTGAGCGCCGACTGGGCTTCCATGGCGCTGCCGAGGTGCGTACACACGCTCGACCGCGTCTCCTGACGAGCTACTCATTGGATCCGATGCTAAGAGTGTGATGCTGCGGTGCTATCGTCACAGGTGATGGCACATCCGTGGTTCCACGGCGTCGACTGGGACCTCCTCGAAGCAAAAGACACTCGCGCAGACGACATCGCCGTGCCGTACGACCTCGCACGCGACTTTGTCGACAGTGTCGTGCCAGTCGCTCACGCGACAGGAGCACTCGCTGACGACCTCTCGAGCGCCGAGAGCATCGACGCAGAGGACGACGCCAAGTACTTTGGCGACTTCTGAGCGCCGCAGATGGCGATCCGCTCAAACACAAGCGCTTGTACTAAGTGACGCAGTGGATGCAAGACGAGGCGAGCGTGCTACGCACGTGGCACTAGACGATCTGCTTGACGAACGCCTGCTGCGCGTGGCGACGCTCTTCGGCCTTGGCGCTCGCTTTCTGCGCACTGGCGTTCGCCGCCGCGACGTGCTCGTTCATGAACTGCGCGATGTTTGGGTGGAACTCGTACCGCCCGCCAAAGTAGTCGACGTAGTTGGATCCGTCGTAGAGGAAGCCGTCTGGCAGCGGATCCAGCGCCTGTGCACGAGTCGGTCAGCAGTGGCGCTAGAGAGCAGCAACAAGAACAGCAAGACGTAGGAGCAGCTAGACGTACGTGCGCTTGCTGGATCGCGCGCTTCTCGTCGATGCTGATCGACGCCTTCGTTCGCAGCGGCGCGACCGAGCGCTCGACCTGCGCGTAGCAGTTGAGCAGCAGCGCGTGCACCTTTGCGGCGCTCAAGTCGGTCCCAGTGACTGCGACTTCGAGCGTCGGCTGCTGCGATCGCGACGTGCTGTCGTCGTCGTCGTTTGGCTGCGCGTGCGTTGCGTCGATGCGCATGCGCGCGCTCGAGCCGGTCGAGACGTAGTGGTACACGCTCGCAGGTTCGTTCGTAAACACGACGCGCGCGTCGACACTCCAGCACACTCCGCACTCGGACGCGGCGCTCTGGTTCGCGCGAGCAGCACCACGACGCGCGTCAGTGTCAGTCGCGCGAGACGCAGTCGCTCCACGTACTTTGTCGGTCGCGAGCGCCTGCGCGAGGCGAATGCCCTTGACGTGCTTCTCGAGCGACTTGGTGAACGCCGCAAACGGCGTGAGCGTCGCGCCAACGAGGTGGAGGAACCGCGAGCGCTCCATGCCAGGTGCGACCTCAAAGCGCAGGCTCATGGGCGTCAGCTCGTGCGCGAGCTCTGCGACGTACTGCGTCCAGCCATCACGGTCGGCGTCCCAGTGGGGAAAGTGCGCGTCGCGATAGCGCGTGTAGTACGCGCTCTCGAAGCGATCTAGCGCAAGGAGCGGCGTGATCGGGCCTTCAAAGACGTCCTGCGCAAGTACGTGGATGTCGGCGAACGGGTTCACGTGGTCGATGCGGAAGCGCAGGCGCCCGAGTTGACTCGCGCTCACGTCCGTGCTCTGCGTGACGACGACGTGCGTCGCAAAGCCCGCCGTGAGCTGGTCACAGAGCTTTGGGAACGGCGACTGCGCCGCGAGTGCGTCTGGTATGTACACGTTCGTCGCGCTCACGCACGCCACGAGTGCACTGAGCTTGACTGACGGCAGCGACTCGGACGCTGCGCGAGTCCCAACGCGCTTGATCGCCGCCGCGACTGTGATCGCGTCGACGTACCCGACGACTGCGAGCATGATGCGCGGGTGCACGCGCGGGTTCACGTTCGCTGCGATGAGCTCGAGCGTCTTTGCGAGCTTGCAGGCGATCTGGTCAAAGACGTACTGCTCGTAGGTCGCCGAGGTCGTTGCTGGCGCCGGCGCGTCGCGCGCATCGACGACGACGTGGACCCAGTCGTTTGCACTCGACGAGAAGTCACAGACCGACTGCGAGATGCGAACGACGTCGCTCCCAGGGATGCCGAGCATCGCAGTGATCGGGACGACGAGCTTGCGCACGTCGGCGCTTGGCTTGCCGAGCGTCGTGACCGGGTTTGCGTCTTTCGGGATGAAGAACGTTGGGAAGAGCGCGTCGCCGATGTGCGAGCACTCACGACCGGACGAGCGTCGACTCGCGACGAGCGCATTGCACGTTGCGCGGATCGTAGACGGCAGCTCCTGACTCGCTCCAGCGCCAATGCTGTCGCGTGGCGTCGCGCCGTCGATCGTGAGACTCAGGTCGTGCGGACGGTTAGAACGGGACCTCGAGCGCCTCGGCCGTGCTCTTCCACGTCGCGAGGACGTGGAGGATCTCTTCTTGGAAGCGCGTGCCCGAGAGCAGCGGGATGTAGACGTCTCGAGCGGCGAACGCGAACGGCAGCGACTCGGACAGCTACGTCAGGCAGTCGACAGTGTTAGTCTCACGCCAACACGAGGGCACCAGCAAGCACTTGTAGGACGTACTGGCGTCGCAGACGTATGCACGTCCGGCTTGAGGTCGATGCGCAAGAGCACGAGCTCGTCGACGTGCGTCGGGACGACTTGGAGACTCCGCACGTGCTTTGCGAGCGAGACGAGCACGGGGCTCATGTGCGGCGTCATGAACACAAAGCCACCGGAGAAGAGCCGCATCGTGCCGCGGACGCTCGGGAGCACGTCGCTGTCCAGGAGCAGCACCGCTTTCGCGAGTGCGACTTGCGCCGCGGCGTGTGCGTCGCGATCTTGCTCGGACGTCGACGACGCCGACGGGTGTGGCGCGTCTGCGAGCGCGTCCATCGTCGCGAGTGCGTGGCCGAGCTGGATCGCAGGGCTCTGGAGCATGAACTCGGACCGGAGCGTCGCGACGAACGCGCGGACAAAGTCTGCCTCTTGGCCGCTCTGGACATACGACCGGAAGTACGGGAACGTCTGCGTGACGCAGACGAAGGAGCTGTCGGTGCCGTCTTGTTCAGATGAGGACGGCGGCGTCGCTTGGAGCAAGAGCGAGTCACCGACGACGAGGCTCCCGAGCGACGCGGACGGCTCGAGCTGACTCGGGATGTCGGCGAGCGTCAGCGACACGTACAGCAGGTTCAGCCCTGCGCTCGACGGTCACAGACAGTGTCAGACGCACCAAGCGATCGTCTGCTAGCGCATACGAGACGCCACGTACCGTCGCGTCGGATGTCTGTCGCGAGTCCTCGCGTGTCGAGGCACTCGGCGTGCAGCCGCATGTGGTCGTTGAGGAATCCGGACAGCAGGTCGCTCTCCTGCAGCACGTGCGAGTGCGCGCGCGAGTACGCGCTCATGGCGCTCACTGCAGCGGCTTTTGCGTCATCGATGCGCTTCTGGAGCGACAGTGGCGCTGTTGCGGTACGGACGAGCGTCTGCGTCGCTGCTTGAAAGCCGCGGAGCAGCAGCACGTACAGCTCAATGAGCAGCTGTGTGTCGCGCGCGTTGCTCCGCGCGTCGTCGTGCTGCTCGAGCTGCTGCGACGGCGGGTGCACGAGCGCGTCTTCGTCGACGATGCGGCTGCAGACTTTGCCGGTCGAGACAAAGTACGTGCGCACGAAGCGGACGCCCGTGAACGGATCTTCGACTTGCACGAGCATGTGCGTCGCTGGGAACGCGCGCGCGCCGCCGGCGTCGCTCAAGTGCACAACACTCGAGGACTTGGTCGCCAAGTCGCTCGTGCGGCGTCCAAAGAGCACTCGACTACCGCGCGTTGGGAGGAGCTCGAGCCCGCGCGACGCGTACTGCATCGTCCCAAACTCGTAGAAGCTCAGGAGGTCTTCGCCGATCTCGGTCTCAGTCTTGGCGACGCGCGCCTCGGGCGACTCGGCGTGGTCGAGCTTCGTTAGGAACTGGTTGTAGTGGTGCTCGAGAAGCGGCGCGACCTCGTGCACGACGCGCTTGGCGCTAAAGCCGTCGAGCTGCGCTAGGACGTCGCGCAGTGCGCACGAGACGTTCACGACAGTGTGGTTCATCGTGAAGAAGCCCTTGTTGCCGCTACTGTCGTGGCTCTCGAGGCCGTACGACTGAATGAGCGGCCACTTCTCTGGGACCATCGCGTCCTGGAGATCGCGCGTTGGGTCGCGAGGGTCAACGCCGAACGGAATGCCAATGCGGTCGATGCCAGCGACCATGTCTCGGAACGCGCGGATCTTGCGCGCCTCTTGCTCGTCTGGGTCCATCGCGTCGTGGACTGTGATCTCCTGGACGTGGCGCCAGCGCGCGATCATCGGGAGGATCTTGATGGCCGCGTCGCTCTCGGACGAGTAGAAGATCACGGCGCGCTGCGCAGTGAGCAGGAGCACGACGTCTTCGAGGCGCTCGTGCTCCTGTGCGATCACTTGCTCGCCGAGGAGCTCTTGGCCCGAGCTCCCGAGGAAGAGGAACTTGAGCGCAGCCTGCGAGAGCGTCGAGTGGAAGCTATCGACGCCGCCGATGAGCAGCAGTGCGTCCACGCGCTTTGGCGGCGGACCGCAGAGCGCCTGGAGCAGCTGCACGCGCGCCGCGCTGTCAGCGCCCGAGAACTCGACCGCTTTCCAGTCCATCGCGCAAGTACAAAGAGGAGCGGCGTGGATCACAAGAAGCAGCGTGGACGTCCAGGCTCGTGACGATGCGAGGTGCGCTTGGTCGTGATCGTGTGAGCAGTCGCGCACTGCGTCGGATGTATGTCACTGATCTGAATCAGTGACGTCGTGCTTGAAGAGGCGACAACCGTGTTGACCACTCCACGCACGATCGATCCATCGCTCGCGAGAGCTCGCCAGCGCATGCTCAGGACCTCCAGTCTGTCCAACGCAGTGGACCTCGTGTGGTTCCAGCGCTTATGCTTCGCTTTGTTGCCATACATTGGACGCTCGTGTCCATGGACGGATGGTGTGTATGTGCTGGCAAAGTGAACTCGAATTGAACGTATTGGAGTCGCAGTGTTCGCTGCTCTCTCCACATTCGAGTACTCTACGCCATGCGCACGCTTGGACGTCACGAGACGAACACGACAGAGCACGTGGAGATTCAAACTCTGCAAACGCAGCGGATGTCAACCGGAGCACTTCAGAAGTACTCCGATTGCTCTTGGAGCTGCACGTTGATCATTTGGCTCCTCTTGCTCTTCCTCGATTCTTGTTCTCGCTCTCGGCGCCTTGGTCAACTTGCCAACTCATCTGTCACTCTCATACGTTCTCTCAAGCGCTCGCGAGTGCATAGCTACCAGTACCTCTCACGGCTCATCAGCTCTCTCAGTCATCTCACAACGATGACTGAACGCACTGGTGCTCCTGTGCTCACCGGTAGTTCGGAAGCGAAGGTGCTACCACTGCCGCCACTGTCACTAGAGCTCCCGAAGTCCAATATGACGGATGACCGACTCGCCGACACTGTCGAAGCAGACGACGAACAAGAAGAGAATGACAACGCACCGCTGCTGTCGAAAGCCTCGACGCCAACTGGGAAGCACAGCAACACGAGTCGTGTGATCGTCCGCGTCTCGACTGGCGCCGAGTGGAGCTTGCGCCGTGCGCATGCGCTCGGGTACATTGCGTTCTCAGCGTTCAACTTCAGCATCATGTCGGCGTGCGTCAAGTACGCGAGTCGCCGCGTGACGTCGCACGAGACGGTCTTCTGGCGCACCTCCATCGCGTGGCTCCTCAACTATGTACGTTGTCGTCGTCGTCTCTCTCTCTCCTGCATCGACGCTGCTCTCGTGATCCCATCACAAGCGCAGGAGCGTTGTCCTGGTCTGCTCACTCTGGCCTCTCCTAACACGTGCTAGGTCATGCTCCGAGTTGAGCGCGTGGACCTCCGCGTCGAGCCCAAGCACCGCGCTGTGCTACTCCTGCGCAGCATCGTCGGGACGCTCGGGATCAACCTCCAGTTCTACGCCATGTCCAAGATGGTGCTCACGGACGCAGTCGTGATCATCTTCACGAGTCCCGTGTTCACGTTCCTCATGGTACAGTGCGCTGCCTCGTGCTTCCACGCGGCGCTGCGATCGCTCCATCACCGGCGACTTCCGCACTTACGATGCACCACTGCGTCCTGCTTATTTGCTGGCAACCGACAGGGAGCACTCGTGCTCGGCGAAGCTGTCGAGCGCATCGACTTTGCGAGCGGCGTGATCTCGTACGCCGGCGTGCTCTTTGTCACTCGCCCAGCGTTCCTCTTCCCTGAGCATGTGGAGTCGAAAGACGCGACGACGCTCGCTGTGCTCTGCGCGCTCGGCGGCGCGTTCACGCAGGCGTGCGCCTACACGTGCATGCGCAAGCTCCACGACGTGAACTTCATGGTGATCATCCACTACTTTCTGCTCTTGGGCATCAGCTGCTCGGTCGCCACGCTCCTGACGCTGCACGTGGTGCGTCCGCTGCGCTCGCTTGTAGTCGTCCCTTGGCTTTGAGACTGACGTCTTGTGCCGCTCGCGTGCCTCTCTTGTGGTCGATGGTAGCCGCTCCAGCTCAGTCTCCCAGTCGACACGCTGCTGGCGCTCGTAGGCAGCGGCTTCTTTGCGTTCATCGGCCAGATCTTCCTTACGAAGGGCTTCCAGCGCGAGAAAGCGGGCATTGCGTCCGTCATGCGGTACTTTGACGTCGTGTTCGTGCTCCTGTGGGACACGACGATCCTCGGTGAGCACGTGAGCGGCTACAGCATCTTTGGCGGCGCGATCATCCTCCTCGGCGCTGGCTTGATCGTCGCTCGGCGCGCGCACGCGAAGAAGTGAACCAAGTCCTAGTCCCTGGGTCGAGAGCTACTGCTCTCAGCACTCAAGGACAACTACAGCACTAGCAGCTCCGAACGAACACCACACCACTCTGGAGCTCTGATCTCGATGCTGACGACGGCGACAGAAGCGCATACACGCACTCACGCACTCATGCTTGCAACACACTCGGACGCACAACTCGGACGCTGTGACGACACTCGATGCGCAGTGTCGGCGCCGTTGACTCCGCTTGCTAGTCTGCTGGTGTGTGGCGCGCTCGACACATCGACGATCTGTTGCAGCTTGGAGCGCGATCCGGTTGGTCTCGTTCACCTCGTTCACTCGCTCACACGTAGTCGGGTGCTCGCGTCGCGACCACGTGCTCCAGCATCTCGCACACAGTGTCGTCGCCACCTTCCTCCAGTCCGAAGAACGCCTGGCGCTTCGCAGATGTGCTCAAGTCAAACAGGATCGTCTCGTGGATGTGCGGGAACGCAGACGTTGGCTCGAGCACGACGCGCGACGCCGTCTCGCGAAACAAGCGCTCGAGCTCGTCCGAGTACTTGGTCGCGCACACGACGAGCACGTTCCGCGCGTCCATTCGGTGACGTCGTGCCGATACAGGCAAGAGAAGCGGTCGAAGCGGCTCTCGACACTCGAGAACAGTCGGCTGAACATCGCTTGGTCTGCTTCGAGCTGCTGCACGCTCAGTCCTGAGGCGGATGCCATCGCTGGCGTCACTGCTGCTGCTGTCGTCGACCCGTAGCACTTGAACACACACCCGACAGTCACGAGTGTGCTTGGGGGCACGAACGTCACGAGGATCCGGTCGGGCGACAGCGCAGTCCTGCGCCGCGGCTGGAAGCATATCGAGTGCCAGTCACGTGTCGTCTTGGCGATCGCCACCACCTCGTTGAACAGCGCTGGCAACTCGTCCGGATGCACAGTCGTGGAGCAGATCGAGGGGAGCCTTTGTGCGTTGGCTGTCGTCGTGATCGTCGGGAAGAAGCTGAGCTTCGTCTCGAGGAACGGAGCGTGTCCAATGCGTCGGAGGACTGGCACGTCCAAGAGCGACGGCGAGGCGTCGCCTGCCGTCACTGGCGTAGCCAAGACGTCGCGCATGCGCTTCGAGCAGATCATTGCAAAGCCTTCCGTGCGGTCGCGGTCGTTGGCGTCTTGGCTGCAGTGGATCGCTCTGATCAGCTCTGACAGCGATAGCGCGGTCTGCAGCAGCACGGTTCGGACGTCTGGCGTGGCGTGCAGCGTCGCCGCAGTCGTCGAGCCGTCCCATGTGAGACGGACTCTGTCGGCGACGAGAGCGAGCGAGAGCGACGTCCGAGTTGACGCGTCTGTGCTGTCGCGGACTTGCGTGACTTGCGTGAGATCAACGCTAGTGCCGTCGACCAAGTGCTGCACCAGCATCGCCGTGTATGGCTGGCACAGCGCCACGTCTTGGCAGAGCGCGAACGAGTCGGCTGGGTACAGCGTGGGCGAGTAGTGCATGAGCGCATCGAGCGTAGTACACGAGCGGAGCGCCTTCTGGATCTCAATTGGACACCCGCACGTCTCGTCAAAGAGGTGTCGCGCGACGTCGCGCACTTGACGTGCACTCATGCCGTACGTCTCCTGGATCGTCTTCTCCTTCGCTGTGTTGCTCTTGGGCTTGGCCATCGGCGTCTTCGCGATGACCTCTTCGATCGCACTCGGCTGCAGGAAACGGAGCTCGAGTCGCTCAAACGTGCACTGTCCGTTCGCCACAGTAGTTGTTGGTCCAACGTAGCTGAGGAACGGCGCCGCACCGACGACGGCGAAGAAGACGTTGTCGAGTGCGAGCCACGGCACGAGCGTTGCCTCACAGAACGCAAGGAACCGGTCGCGTAGTGCAGCGACGTCGCTCGCTGTGCCGATCTCTCTTCGGATGTCAGCAAATCCCCGACCGATGTCATCGATGACGATGAAGAGCGGGCCGACGACTTGCGTCACGTCACGCAGGAACGCTGAGGCAGTGATGTCGCTCGATGGCTGGAGGTACTGGGCGTTCTCTGAGCGCTCCTGCCACGAGCGCAGGACCTTCGGGGGGCACTCAAACAGCTTGAAGAGTCTGTCCACGAGATGCTCGACCACGACTGCGCCAAACGACGTGTTCTCCATCATGCAGCCAGAACGGAGCGCGATGTGCACGGTGCGGCAGGAGCACAACATCGCCTCAAACTCGTCGCGCGTTGGCTCATTCAGCACTCTGCGGCACTCGCGGATGTAGTACGCTGCAAACGCCGACTCGCCGAGCCCAACAACGTTGTCAACGAGCGCAATCGTCTGTTTGGCGTCACCTTCAAAGCCTGCGCGTCGTTGCTCAAACGTGGCTCTGTGGATCGCCAGGAGCTGCTGCGTTGCAGCGTCTTGGCCGATAAAGAACAACCGACCGACGTCCACGCCGCACTTTGGCTCAGCTTCGAGCTTCCACTTGCCTCGCTCCATGATCTTGCAGTACTCGGCAATGCTTTGGTCGCGCTCTTCTCGCGTCTCAGGCAGTCGCACGAGCACGTGCACGTGGCCAGTCGGTGGCAAAGGCGCTTTACCAAAGCACCGATCGGAGCGCAGAAGCCACGATGGCCGAAGCCCCAAGTCCGGTTCGAGGTAGTCGTCAAGTTCGCCGTTCTTCAGAGCTGTGGCCATCTCGCGTGAGTCTTCGAGCCAAGTCGTGTTGCCATGCTTCCGTGCCAGGAACAGCCGCAAGCGGGTCGGTCCAACGCTCACCAAGTGTTCGTGCGTGCTGGCGGCGATCGCGCGCTGGAGATCACACACCTGCGCACGCTTGGGCACTCGAACAGAGAACATGCTGCCGTCTTCAGCGCACGCACGTCGAATCTCCATCGAGCGTGCTCGCGCCTTGCGCTTTGCTGTCATTGCCGCGCTTGCTTGCTTGCACGCTGCGTCTTGTGCGCTGGTTGCTTGAGTGTCGAGAGCAACGCGAGGTGTGTGAGAGCTCGAGATGCGGGACGAGACGAGACGGTCTCCATACATCACGTGCGAAAGCGTTAGTGCGTGCTGTGCACATACTGAACATCGTACAGCTCGAGGACTTCATTCGCTCTTGTGTGCAGCACGTAGTAGCCAATGGCCAAGCGATGGTAGCACTAGAGAGTGTCGTCAGCGCTTGGACGGTCTCTTGCTTTGCTTGTGTCCATCTGTGGTGGTCACTTCTGTCTGTCCGTCAGTCAGCACTCGCCAAGTTTAGTGTGCTTGCCGAGCCACAGAGACTCGTTCACGCTCATACACTGCGGCGGAGCCGAAGATGCCACCTGCGAGCACGAAAGACGTCGCAAAGGACCCGCCGGCGTCGGCCAAGCCCGCGCCAGTCGTGAAGACGATCGAAGAGCAAGTGCAGCTCGTGCGCGTGTTCCGGCTACTGGCGTTCGAGATCCCACAGCAGCTCATTGACCGAAAGCTCGAGGTGCGTCGCGTCAGGTGCTCTTGTGTGACACAAGAGCTCGATCGTGTCTGACCTGCTGCTCTTGCTGTCTGGTGCTGCAGCGCCTGAGCGAGAAGATCCGAGCTGCTGTGTCTGGAGAGGTAGTGAGACGCGCATTCAGATGTCAGCCGCCCATGCTGGCGCTGTTGTACGCGTGTACTTGCCATCTCATGCTTGGTGAGCGCTCATGACGTGCTGCTGCTGGTGCTCTCTCTTTCTCTCGCTCTTGGTGCGCTCGCTAGCGAAGTGCGCTTCAGAAGCGCAAGAGCAGTGCCGAGTACGAAGCCAAACACGAGCGCTACGTGCGCGAGAAGAGCAAGTTCCTCGCAACGCTGCAGGACGAGGCGAACAACGGCCGCGAACTCGTCTGTGGCAAGTACCAGATCAGCATCGATGCGCTCATGGCGGCGCTCGAGCAGCTCGGAAGCTCGTCGAGCGTGCTCGCCAAGAGCCACGTCGAGGAGCTCGTTTGGGAGGTGAACGACACCCTCGACGGCATGATCTCGTTCGAAGAGTTCGAGAAGAGCTACATGCGCGCGCGGAGCGACCGCACGGGCTTGGAGCCGTCCGAGCTCTTCTTCATCACGGGCTTCCTCATGTTTGACAAGGACCGCAGCGGCCGCGTACGTTCTTGTGTGCGTGTGTGTGTTGGATTGGCTACTGCGAGTGGTGTGGTAAGGTGTGCTGTGTAGGAGCTGACGCATCCACGGTGTGTCCACTCTCTGACAGATCGTCCTGGACGACGCAATGAAGATCTCGTGCGTCTGTAGCATGTGAATGCCGTCGCACTCGAGAGCGCAGTGGTCCCAGTGACTGACGTCGTGCTGATCTGCTCATGCGTCGCAGCTACTTGAAATACGGCGATGCCATGGAGCGCGAGATGGAGACGCACTTTGGGAGCAAGCTCGACGAAGGCGCGCAGTTCATCCTGTTCCCAGAGGTGCGTCCACGTTTGTTCGATCAAGAGGTTCGGACAGCTGGACGCTGACAAGTGCACCAAGCTCATGTGCTCTCGCATGTGTTGGAACCTCTGCGTCATCGTTTGCAGTTCTACGACGCGATCCGGAAGCGCGCGGGCGAGCTCATTGACCAGCAAGCGTCGATCTCCAAGTCCAACAAGTACTGCAAGCGGCTCTAGCGACCTCACTTGTGCCTCGTAGCAGCACGACGAGCGAGTGTTGAGCAGCACGTGGAGCAAGCAGGACGGATGCGAGAGCTCATGCTCGAGATGCTTCGAGCTCAACGCCCTCGATTATCTCACTATATGATCCTTCAAGTAATTGGACCTTGATTTTCGCACTATGGATACTGTCTATTGCAGACTGGCTGGAGCCACATCCAACACCAAGCAACAGCACGAACGGCGTCATGACGGACGTGCTTGCGCCTGACAACGCTGTCGCTACAGACTCGGCGGCTGCGATCACACCGAGCGCAACGAATGCGTCGCAGATCGTACCAGTCGCAGCTGCACCTGCGATCCCACCCACGACAGCGCCAGCGTCTGCAACGTCGTGGACTGACACGAGCACGCGCGAGCGCATTGCTGGGAGTCCGCTCGTGTCCGACTGCGTCAAGTGGGCCGACGACGGTCGCGTTGCAGTCGTCTCGGACGCAAATGTCATGGTCTCGACGTTCATGAGCCGCGAGCTCGAGATGTACATCCAGCAAGGGCCTGCGATCTCCAAGAGCTTCATCTTCTTGCCCGAAGACACGAAGGACGAGAAGGTGCCGATTGACATCCCCGTCGTCCAAGAGGTACGTCGCGCGCTCTTCTCTCTATCAACGATAGCTGTACTAGACAGTCAACAGCTCACAGTCTACTGCTGCGACGGCTTCGTACACATACGCACATAGCCAATCGACAGTGCGATCCCACCCGGTGGCATGACGTACTTCCTGCTCTACGAAGCCGACCGGCACCAGTACAACCCAAAGGAGCTCTCGCTCTCAAAGAACGAAGGCAAAGCGTTCGTGTCTGCGACGTGGGGACCGCGCGGCTCGGGTCCAAACGCGTCATGTGCGCTCGTGACGCTCATGTCGTCGTCGCGCATTGCGCTGCACGTGTCCTCGAGCTTCCACATGAGCTGGCGCGAGGTCGACGTGTTCTCCGAGACGCTCTACGCGTTCTTTGAGAAAGCGGCGTTCACGATGCAGCGCACAAAGAGCAGCGCGAAAGCGCCCGCTGAGCCAGTGAAAGCCACAAAGAAGCGCCGGCGCACTGGCGCAGCAGTCGCAGACGAGAGCGCGCCGCCAGTGTCGGCGTCTGCGAGCTCGCTCGCCGAGTACACGCACCGGTGCGGACTCCTAGCAACGCTCACGGTCACGTGGTCGCCGTTCGTGCTCGCGCAGGACCAAGTGACAACGACGTCGCTCCTCGCGTTCTCGGGCCGCAAGGTCTCGACGATCTGGGGCTACGCGTCGCCGAGCTTCACGGCCGAGCGCGACGCGAGCGAGTCGTTCCTCTCGCCAGCGCCGCTCGCGTGGATCGACACGGAGAAGCACGGGTGGGTGTCCACGAGCGCGTGGCAGCAGATGCACTACGACGCAGCCAAGCCAACGGAGCACTTGACGCTCGTCATGGGCACGACTGCTGGATCTGTGTTCCTTGCAACGGTCCCAGTCTCGAGCGACCCTGTCGGCAGCGGTGGCTTCCCGCCCGAGCTCGCGATCGACCGCGTCGTGATGGCTCCGCACTGTCAGCCCGTGTTCCACGTCTCGCTCGGTGCCCGCGCGCTCACACCGAGCGACTGTGCAAAGCGCAACGACCTCGTCGTCGCGTCCGGCTCGACGATCTCGGTCTGGAACGTGAGCCGCAAGCGCGCGCAGCCGACGAGCTGGCGCGCACACGATGGGAACGTCACGGGCCTCGGGATCGACTACTTTGGCGACACGGTCTACTCGTGCGGCGTCGACGGCGCGCTCAAGGCGTGGGACAAAGACTCGGGCGCGGAAGTGCCGTTCCGGTCACTCACTTCGAGTCTGTCGAGCGACAGCAGCAGCAGTAGCAAGTACCCGCTGTACGGTCTCGCCGTGTCCCCGAGCTCAGCGCAGCTCGCGTGCGTCCACATCATCCCACCGGCTGCGCGGCCGAACCGCAAGTCGCAAGCCGATGTCTCGTACAGCCGCGTCTCGAGCGCGCTCGAGTACGTCCCAGCGCGGTGTGCGACCGACCCAGACGCGTTTGTGCGCGCGATGTGCCGCGTCCTCGACGCACGCGCGAGCCTCAGTGCGTTCACCGACGTCCTCTGGTTCTGCTACGAAGACAACTCGGCGATCACGTCGCTCCATGGCTCAGCGGACATGACGATCCCCAACTTGCTCAGCAAGCTCAAGGGCGTGAGCCACAGCCGCGAGAACGAGCGCTCGCGCCAGCCGCTGTACTTGAGTCTCTGCGACGCGCTCGAGCATCAGTACGCGGCTGCTGTAGCAAGCGCTGCGCCGACCGAGTCGAGCTCGACCGTGTCGACGCTCACACTGCCGTCGCTCGCTGCGATCCGGTACGTCCAGGCGTCGTACTTGCTTCGGAGCTGCATCGCACCGGCAGAGAACCACGTTGCGATCCGCGACGCTGCGCTTGTGGTTCTTCAGCGCACACTCCTCGGGTACTGGGCCGAGCGGTGCCTCACTGAGCTCGTCTCGACGCACAGCCACGTCGAGAACTTTGCAAGCATCTCGAGCACTGAGCGCACGAGTGCGCTCCTCATGGCCGACTTCTTAAGCGTCCAGACGCCGTTGAGTGACGTGCGCGAGCAGCTCGTCACGACGGTGTACACGCGCTTGGGGTCGGACGACTGCATTGCGCAGTGGCTCGCGCACTTGCAAGCGCGCAACAGCGCTGCTGCAGCGCCGTCAACACTGTCAAGCGACGACGCGAACCCTTTAGACGCAGCAGCACCGGTGCTACCAGCGCCGCCATTGCCGCCAACGCCACCGCCGCGCCAGACGTGCTTCATTTGCCACAAACTTGTGCCGTTTGCCGAGTTCGACTTGGTCTGCGCCTCGGGCCACGCGCAGGAGCGGTGCTTCCTGTCGTTCCAAGTGCTCACGTCGCTCGATGCGTGGCGCTGCATGGGCTGCAACGCATCTGCGTGTGCGCTCGACTTTGCCTCTGGGACGTCACCGTTCTACCTCCTCGAGTCGCAGCGCCAGCGCCTCGCGACCGAGTCGAGCGCCGCTGGCAGTGCGACTGCGAAGATCACGTGCCGTCTCTGCGGGAACTTCTGCAGCTTCTTCGCGTACTAGACTAGGGCTGCATAGAGAGACTCGGTTACGATGCGTCTTGAGTTACTCTATCTATCTCTCTTTCTATGGCTATAGGTTACGGGTGGTTACGCGCTCAAGTTGGTCACAACACCAGGGACTTGGTAGCAGCGCTTGCGGCTGTGACCGAGGAGTCCGCACTTGCCGCAGCGAACGCGCGTGACTGGGACTGGACCCTCGATCGCCTCCGTCGGACACGTCGCACGCGTGTGGCCTGTGACGCCGCAGATACCGCAGCGCTTTGGCGCGCGCTTCTTCGAGAGACCGCACGTCGTTCGGTTGTTATGACCGCGCTGGCCACACGTGCTGCACTTGGGTGTGCGGCGCGGACACTTGCGCTGCTTGATTGCGATCGCGCGCGAGACGTGGACATCTGTCGGTGCGAGGAACTGCTCCCATGACGGCGTCGCTGCAAGGCGCTTTGCCGCTTCATTAGGCTCGGCGACTGGCGCTGCAGGGACGACCGGGTCACCGGTCTCGAGCAGCAGCGTCGATGCGAGCTCGCCGTCACTGTCCGCGTCGTCGTTGTCGTAATCGTCTGGCACTGTTGCTCCTACTGAGCTTCGGAAGGGGTATGTCGCGCTCTCGGGCGGGAGCTCGTAGCGGAACGGCGTGACGTGCTTGGCGCGCGCGAGCTCGGGCGATACGAGCCAGTTGCGGCCATCGCCGACTGTGTCAGCGCCGTCTTGGATCGTGCGCGTCGCCACAGGAAACACGAGCGACGAGTTGTAGTACTCGAGCGCAAGCACGTACTGCGCTTCGAGCTGCGCGATGCCGCCTTGTCGCACTTGGTGGTACGCGATCGTGAATGCGTCCCAGACGTGCACTGCGCCAGCGTAGACCTTCTTCCCAAAGAGCTGCGCGTACAGCGTCTGCGCTTCTTCATCGACGCGAGCGAGCGTCCACTCGGTCGGGCGGTAGCCTGGCGACATGAGCTGCTGACCTGCGTAGACTGTCACGGGCGGGTACGGCACGACACCGCGGTCTTGCCCAAAGAGCTCCATGCGCACGCGTCGGCAGTGCGGCAAGACTTTGCCATGTTCTGCGACCTGGTGCTCAAAGAGCTCGAGAAAGTCGGCGAACTGCGTGTGGCAGTACCGCGCTGGGCAGCGGTACGCGACTGGCGCTTGATTGTCGCGCTGGAGGATCGTGCACTGGACGCACGGACAGCGTGCGTACGCGCTAGCGACCTTTTGCTTCACGACAGCGAGCACTTGCTGGTCACGCTGCGTCCAGTCGATTTCGCTCAGCTTCATGCGCTTCGTGCGCTGCTTCCGAGGTCTTGGCGGCTTCTTCTGAGGCACGTAGTCAGGGTGCTCTTGAAGCCACTTGGTCCACCGTGCGACGCCATCCACTGGCGGCGGAACAGGTCGAGGACCATTCGCGTACGCGCGCTCGTGCCATGGCAGTTGAGGTGCTGCGTCAAAGTGCTCGAGGAAGACCGATAGAGCAGTTGCAGCAATCGTAGCGTCAGCAGATAGAGCAGAAGCAGTCACACTCGCGCTTCGTTCGCTACTAGCGTCGCATGCAGCTGCAGATGCGCTGTCCACAGCGATCGACGGTGTCATGCTCGCGTGCATGAGCGCACCTGCACCAAGCAATTTCGCTCCTTGTGTCTTCCTTAATCAAACACGATAGTGATAAAACAAGGAAATGCATATTCAATCGACCAATCACATATACTCCCGCGCTATTTCAAAAACTTATTTTTCAACACCCGCAAAAAAGAGATTTTCAAAAAAGCAGCGACGCGGCGACGTCATCAAAACCTTGCATTTTTGAAAAACCTCATTGCTGAGGTGAAAGGTTAAACATATTTGAGCCAATCAGAAGGTCTAGCCTCACTCCTAGAGGCCAGCTTGATCTCGATGACGCACCGTTTTAGTATCAGGCGCGTCATCAAGGTGGATCTGACCTCAAAACCTAGAGGCCAGCTTAATCTACAAAGAGTGCAGCCATCTTCGTCCTCTCAAAGATGGCTACACACTCGCTTGTCGTGCGCTCGCGCCGGACCGGTGCGTGTACTCGGCGAGCGAGCTCGCAGACGCCGACACTGGCGGCGCGCTCTCGTCTGCGACTGCTGCGCCAGTGCGCCGGCGCTTCTTTGTGGCTTTCACTGGCTCAGCGGGCGCTTTCGCGCTGCTCTTTGTGCGCTGCATCGTGAACGCCGCTTTCTCAAAGAACGCGTAGAGCGTCTCGGAGAACACGTCGACCTCGCGCCAGCTCATGTGGAAGCTCGAGGACACGTGCAGCGCAATGCGCGACGACGACATGAGCGTCACGAGCGCACATGACGCGTTTGGACCCGAGCCGCGCGGTCCCCACGTCGCAGACACGAACGCTTTGCCTTCGTTCTTTGAGAGCGAGAGCTCCTTTGGGTTGTACTGGTGCCGGTCGGCTTCGTAGAGCAGGAAGTACGTCATGCCACCGGGTGGGATCGCACTGTCGATTGGCTATGTGCGTATGTGTACGAAGCCGTCGCAGCAGTAGACTGTGAGCTGTTGACTGTCTAGTACAGCTATCGTTGATAGAGAGAAGAGCGCGCGACGTACCTCTTGGACGACGGGGATGTCAATCGGCACCTTCTCGTCCTTCGTGTCTTCGGGCAAGAAGATGAAGCTCTTGGAGATCGCAGGCCCTTGCTGGATGTACATCTCGAGCTCGCGGCTCATGAACGTCGAGACCATGACATTTGCGTCCGAGACGACTGCAACGCGACCGTCGTCGGCCCACTTGACGCAGTCGGACACGAGCGGACTCCCAGCAATGCGCTCGCGCGTGCTCGTGTCAGTCCACGACGTTGCAGACGCTGGCGCTGTCGTGGGTGGGATCGCAGGTGCAGCTGCGACTGGTACGATCTGCGACGCATTCGTTGCGCTCGGTGTGATCGCAGCCGCCGAGTCTGTAGCGACAGCGTTGTCAGGCGCAAGCACGTCCGTCATGACGCCGTTCGTGCTGTTGCTTGGTGTTGGATGTGGCTCCAGCCAGTCTGCAATAGACAGTATCCATAGTGCGAAAATCAAGGTCCAATTACTTGAAGGATCATATAGTGAGATAATCGAGGGCGTTGAGCTCGAAGCATCTCGAGCATGAGCTCTCGCATCCGTCCTGCTTGCTCCACGTGCTGCTCAACACTCGCTCGTCGTGCTGCTACGAGGCACAAGTGAGGTCGCTAGAGCCGCTTGCAGTACTTGTTGGACTTGGAGATCGACGCTTGCTGGTCAATGAGCTCGCCCGCGCGCTTCCGGATCGCGTCGTAGAACTGCAAACGATGACGCAGAGGTTCCAACACATGCGAGAGCACATGAGCTTGGTGCACTTGTCAGCGTCCAGCTGTCCGAACCTCTTGATCGAACAAACGTGGACGCACCTCTGGGAACAGGATGAACTGCGCGCCTTCGTCGAGCTTGCTCCCAAAGTGCGTCTCCATCTCGCGCTCCATGGCATCGCCGTATTTCAAGTAGCTGCGACGCATGAGCAGATCAGCACGACGTCAGTCACTGGGACCACTGCGCTCTCGAGTGCGACGGCATTCACATGCTACAGACGCACGAGATCTTCATTGCGTCGTCCAGGACGATCTGTCAGAGAGTGGACACACCGTGGATGCGTCAGCTCCTACACAGCACACCTTACCACACCACTCGCAGTAGCCAATCCAACACACACACGCACACAAGAACGTACGCGGCCGCTGCGGTCCTTGTCAAACATGAGGAAGCCCGTGATGAAGAAGAGCTCGGACGGCTCCAAGCCCGTGCGGTCGCTCCGCGCGCGCATGTAGCTCTTCTCGAACTCTTCGAACGAGATCATGCCGTCGAGGGTGTCGTTCACCTCCCAAACGAGCTCCTCGACGTGGCTCTTGGCGAGCACGCTCGACGAGCTTCCGAGCTGCTCGAGCGCCGCCATGAGCGCATCGATGCTGATCTGGTACTTGCCACAGACGAGTTCGCGGCCGTTGTTCGCCTCGTCCTGCAGCGTTGCGAGGAACTTGCTCTTCTCGCGCACGTAGCGCTCGTGTTTGGCTTCGTACTCGGCACTGCTCTTGCGCTTCTGAAGCGCACTTCGCTAGCGAGCGCACCAAGAGCGAGAGAAAGAGAGAGCACCAGCAGCAGCACGTCATGAGCGCTCACCAAGCATGAGATGGCAAGTACACGCGTACAACAGCGCCAGCATGGGCGGCTGACATCTGAATGCGCGTCTCACTACCTCTCCAGACACAGCAGCTCGGATCTTCTCGCTCAGGCGCTGCAGCACCAGACAGCAAGAGCAGCAGGTCAGACACGATCGAGCTCTTGTGTCACACAAGAGCACCTGACGCGACGCACCTCGAGCTTTCGGTCAATGAGCTGCTGTGGGATCTCGAACGCCAGTAGCCGGAACACGCGCACGAGCTGCACTTGCTCTTCGATCGTCTTCACGACTGGCGCGGGCTTGGCCGACGCCGGCGGGTCCTTTGCGACGTCTTTCGTGCTCGCAGGTGGCATCTTCGGCTCCGCCGCAGTGTATGAGCGTGAACGAGTCTCTGTGGCTCGGCAAGCACACTAAACTTGGCGAGTGCTGACTGACGGACAGACAGAAGTGACCACCACAGATGGACACAAGCAAAGCAAGAGACCGTCCAAGCGCTGACGACACTCTCTAGTGCTACCATCGCTTGGCCATTGGCTACTACGTGCTGCACACAAGAGCGAATGAAGTCCTCGAGCTGTACGATGTTCAGTATGTGCACAGCACGCACTAACGCTTTCGCACGTGATGTATGGAGACCGTCTCGTCTCGTCCCGCATCTCGAGCTCTCACACACCTCGCGTTGCTCTCGACACTCAAGCAACCAGCGCACAAGACGCAGCGTGCAAGCAAGCAAGCGCGGCAATGACAGCAAAGCGCAAGGCGCGAGCACGCTCGATGGAGATTCGACGTGCGTGCGCTGAAGACGGCAGCATGTTCTCTGTTCGAGTGCCCAAGCGTGCGCAGGTGTGTGATCTCCAGCGCGCGATCGCCGCCAGCACGCACGAACACTTGGTGAGCGTTGGACCGACCCGCTTGCGGCTGTTCCTGGCACGGAAGCATGGCAACACGACTTGGCTCGAAGACTCACGCGAGATGGCCACAGCTCTGAAGAACGGCGAACTTGACGACTACCTCGAACCGGACTTGGGGCTTCGGCCATCGTGGCTTCTGCGCTCCGATCGGTGCTTTGGTAAAGCGCCTTTGCCACCGACTGGCCACGTGCACGTGCTCGTGCGACTGCCTGAGACGCGAGAAGAGCGCGACCAAAGCATTGCCGAGTACTGCAAGATCATGGAGCGAGGCAAGTGGAAGCTCGAAGCTGAGCCAAAGTGCGGCGTGGACGTCGGTCGGTTGTTCTTTATCGGCCAAGACGCTGCAACGCAGCAGCTCCTGGCGATCCACAGAGCCACGTTTGAGCAACGACGCGCAGGCTTTGAAGGTGACGCCAAACAGACGATTGCGCTCGTTGACAACGTTGTTGGGCTCGGCGAGTCGGCGTTTGCAGCGTACTACATCCGCGAGTGCCGCAGAGTGCTGAATGAGCCAACGCGCGACGAGTTTGAGGCGATGTTGTGCTCCTGCCGCACCGTGCACATCGCGCTCCGTTCTGGCTGCATGATGGAGAACACGTCGTTTGGCGCAGTCGTGGTCGAGCATCTCGTGGACAGACTCTTCAAGCTGTTTGAGTGCCCCCCGAAGGTCCTGCGCTCGTGGCAGGAGCGCTCAGAGAACGCCCAGTACCTCCAGCCATCGAGCGACATCACTGCCTCAGCGTTCCTGCGTGACGTGACGCAAGTCGTCGGCCCGCTCTTCATCGTCATCGATGACATCGGTCGGGGATTTGCTGACATCCGAAGAGAGATCGGCACAGCGAGCGACGTCGCTGCACTACGCGACCGGTTCCTTGCGTTCTGTGAGGCAACGCTCGTGCCGTGGCTCGCACTCGACAACGTCTTCTTCGCCGTCGTCGGTGCGGCGCCGTTCCTCAGCTACGTTGGACCAACAACTACTGTGGCGAACGGACAGTGCACGTTTGAGCGACTCGAGCTCCGTTTCCTGCAGCCGAGTGCGATCGAAGAGGTCATCGCGAAGACGCCGATGGCCAAGCCCAAGAGCAACACAGCGAAGGAGAAGACGATCCAGGAGACGTACGGCATGAGTGCACGTCAAGTGCGCGACGTCGCGCGACACCTCTTTGACGAGACGTGCGGGTGTCCAATTGAGATCCAGAAGGCGCTCCGCTCGTGTACTACGCTCGATGCGCTCATGCACTACTCGCCCACGCTGTACCCAGCCGACTCGTTCGCGCTCTGCCAAGACGTGGCGCTGTGCCAGCCATACACGGCGATGCTGGTGCAGCACTTGGTCGACGGCACTAGCGTTGATCTCACGCAAGTCACGCAAGTCCGCGACAGCACAGACGCGTCAACTCGGACGTCGCTCTCGCTCGCTCTCGTCGCCGACAGAGTCCGTCTCACATGGGACGGCTCGACGACTGCGGCGACGCTGCACGCCACGCCAGACGTCCGAACCGTGCTGCTGCAGACCGCGCTATCGCTGTCAGAGCTGATCAGAGCGATCCACTGCAGCCAAGACGCCAACGACCGCGACCGCACGGAAGGCTTTGCAATGATCTGCTCGAAGCGCATGCGCGACGTCTTGGCTACGCCAGTGACGGCAGGCGACGCCTCGCCGTCGCTCTTGGACGTGCCAGTCCTCCGACGCATTGGACACGCTCCGTTCCTCGAGACGAAGCTCAGCTTCTTCCCGACGATCACGACGACAGCCAACGCACAAAGGCTCCCCTCGATCTGCTCCACGACTGTGCATCCGGACGAGTTGCCAGCGCTGTTCAACGAGGTGGTGGCGATCGCCAAGACGACACGTGACTGGCACTCGATATGCTTCCAGCCGCGGCGCAGGACTGCGCTGTCGCCCGACCGGATCCTCGTGACGTTCGTGCCCCCAAGCACACTCGTGACTGTCGGGTGTGTGTTCAAGTGCTACGGGTCGACGACAGCAGCAGCAGTGACGCCAGCGATGGCATCCGCCTCAGGACTGAGCGTGCAGCAGCTCGAAGCAGACCAAGCGATGTTCAGCCGACTGTTCTCGAGTGTCGAGAGCCGCTTCGACCGCTTCTCTTGCCTGTATCGGCACGACGTCACCGAATGGACGCGCGGAACGTGCTCGTCGTGTGCGCGACCAAGTACTCGGACGAGCTCGAGCGCTTGTTTCGCGAGACGGCGTCGCGCGTCGTGCTCGAGCCAACGTCTGCGTTCCCGCACATCCACGAGACGATCCTGTTTGACTTGAGCACATCTGCGAAGCGCCAGGCGTTCTTCGGACTGGAGGAAGGTGGCGACGACACTGTGTGCGAGATGCTGGAGCACGTGGTCGCGACGCGAGCACCCGACTACGTGTGAGCGAGTGAACGAGGTGAACGAGACCAACCGGATCGCGCTCCAAGCTGCAACAGATCGTCGATGTGTCGAGCGCGCCACACACCAGCAGACTAGCAAGCGGAGTCAACGGCGCCGACACTGCGCATCGAGTGTCGTCACAGCGTCCGAGTTGTGCGTCCGAGTGTGTTGCAAGCATGAGTGCGTGAGTGCGTCTGATGCATTGGTGAGCGAAGCGATCGAGTGTGCGGCTGTCAGTTCGCTCGCAGTTTGGAAGCAAGTGTGACGAGAGCTCGCAGCCGTGCTACTTCGCTCACTCCCATGCGTGCAATCGAGACGCAAGCAGACTGCACGCCATCGACTGCGCGAGTGCCTCGCACTGTCCTAAAAGTCGCCTTCCGCTTCGTCCTTGGGCTCCATGGGCTCGAGGTCTTCGCCGTAGTTGATTGCGTGGTCGACGTGCAGCAGCACGGTCTCGATGCTCTCTTCGCGCGTCACGTTCATCGGCACGAACGCGACCATGCTGAAGTCATTGATCTAGCGGCGTCAAGGCGAGCACGCGCGTTGGACCAGAGCAACAAGAGCGAATGTGAGACGCTCGCGTGCGCTCCAGGACGCTCAAGACTGAAAGACGCCGCATTCACATGACAGCAACAAGTAGTCGGACGTACGACGTTGCAGATCGCGGCGCTGAGCGGCCGCCACTTGGGGTCGGTCGAGTTCGACAGGTTCTCGAGCAAGTAGCCGGACGACGGGTCCAAGTACCTAGTGCCACAGCAACGCGTACACACGTGTGAGCGTCCGAGTCCAGCGTGCGCTCGATAGGTGACTGGACGTACTTGCTCAGCTCCTTCTCGTCCACGAGGTCGCACTTGGTGAGGACGTTGATGTGCGGGAGCTCGAGCTGGACCATGGCCGAGAGCGAGCAGAGCACGCCCGAGATGAACTTTGTCGGGTCTGCGATGAAGAGCGAGTCGATCTACGGAGCGCATCGTCAGTCGTCTCGCTCGCGTGCAGCGCCGATGCAGGACACGAGAGGACGCACCAAGTAGACGCCGCAGATCGAGAAGCCCCAGTCCTTGAGCGCGTCGCAGAGCTGCTTCATGACTGGCAAGTGCGAGTAGAGCTCGATTTGACCTGCAGGCACATGCGTGAGTGTCTTGTGTGGGTTAAGCGTGCTTGCTCACAGTCGCCTATCAAGCGCTCCATGCGTGTCGACGCACCTGGGCAGTCAAAGATGAAGTAGTCGTCGTCGCTGTACTCTGTGAGCAGGTCCTGGAGCCAGTCGAGGTTCTGTACGAGGTACCTGCCTCGCCATCGCAGTGTCAAGCTGTCAGCCACTGCTCGAGACGCAGGCGCGACCAGTTCCAGACGATGAGCGCAGCAGAAGACGCACTCCATGCAGTAGACGAGACCGCCGTTGGGTCCGTAGCCGAGCTCCTCCATCACGTCTTCGACGCTGATCAAGTCGCGAATGTCTATGAGTGAGTGAGAGAGCGTGAGTGAGTGAGTGGGTGTCGTGTCCTGCTTGTCAGGCAATCGCGAGAGCAAGCGCACGTACCGAATGCGACTGGGTACTCAAAGTGGTCTGCTGCAGGGTCGAGGTTCACGACGTACGTCATGCGCCCAGACGCAGCGCAGAACTCGTGCATGTTGTTGCAGTACGTCGACTATACCGTCACATGCACGCACAGCGCACAACAGGCAGGGTGAGTGAGTCTTGGTGCGGAGTGCGCCGTCGATTGCTGCAGCGCCTGTGCACAGACGCACCTTGCCAGTGCCCGCAGGCCCCATCACCAACTGACAGCAGCGCATAGTTGTTTAGTGTCGATCGTCGTCGTCGTCGTCGTCCGGCAGGAAGGCACGTCGGCAGTCGCTTGAGCGCAGCGCTGCGTGAGTTGAGCTGGTCGAATGAGCGTGTCAAGTCGTGGTCTTGGCTCAATCACTCCGAGTGCGTTAGTAAGCGCGAGCATGATGATGAATCACAACGAACTGTACTTGCCACCTACAATCAGCAAGTCTTGTATGCGTACTTCTTTATGTTAATATTGTACTACGTTGCTACAAAAATGCCACCCAATACAGTACAACATGATGTAAAATACGCGTTTTGCTTCGATGCACACACACTGCTGATCTTGAAGCGACACGTGACTTCGACAACAATGGCAATGGCTGCGAGTCCAACGAAGCGCGCGCTCGGTTCTGCAGGTGCGCTCTGCTCGTGAGCGTGCGCCTGCTGTTGTATGCTATGTATGTGTGCTCCTACTCACGACTGCGTCTCAGGCGCGATGCGCACTGGCGCCATGACAACTGCGATGGAGCTCGACACGTACGCGCAGTGGGCATGGTCAGTCCGTACTCTTCCTGTTCGTCCTCGTGCTCTCCACGTACGAGCTCTTGCTTTACACACACGACGTGTGCTTACATATGCGCATACTGTCTCGCAATAGGCTCAGCGGTCGCGTTGGCGAAGCGATCGACCTGTACTTGGACCTCGCGCGCGTCTACAAGCAGTTCCCGCACGTGCACTTTAAGCTCGGGTACCTCTTCCTCATGCTCCAGGACCACGCGAACGCCGTGCAACACTTTAGCTTGGAGATCGAGCAGTACCTCGCAGTGTCCGATCACGATAGCATCAATAGCAGTAGTAGTCAGCAGGACGCAACCGCAGCGTCGTCATCAACCAGGAAGGCATCGCTGTCCAAGAGCACTAGCGCTCAAGCCAAGACGTTCACGTTCTGCGCCTGCATTGGCCGGAGCGAAGCGTACAGCGCGCTCCGAGACGACGCCAAAGCCGAGAACGATCTGCTCTTTGTCGCGAACCGCGGCGGGAACACCATGCGCATGCTCGTGGCCATGGGCGTGCTCTTCTCGCACTTTGGCATGCACTTGCGCGCTGAGGAGTGCTTTGACAAGTGCGCCAAGCTCGACGCTGACGATCCGGACTACCTCATCGCACACGCCGAGCTCCGGCTCGCGCAGAAGCGGTACGCGAGCGCCGCCAAGATGTTTGCGCACTGCCGCACGACGTGCAGCGCGAGCTCGGCGACGTACCACCGCGCGCTGATCGGCGAAGGCGCTGCGCTCTTGCGGCAGAGCAAGCTCCAGGAAGCTGTGATCTTGCTCCTCCAGGCCATGAATACACTGCGTACGTGCATCCGGAACCGGCGCGACGGCTCCGCCGCCATTGCGTCAGTGAGCAGTGGCGCCTGTGGCATGCACTCGACACTGGACGAGCCGCTCAGTGAACTCTACGTGCTCTACCACCAAGCCACGAACCTCTACGGCGGTCTCTGTCTCCTGAAAGGCGAGCTCAAGGCCGCGCTCGACACGTACTACTCGGTCCTCCAGAGCAACAAGACGACGGCTGCAGCAGTCGCCGAGTGCTTCACGCTCCCGATGCTCTGCGTCATGCCCGGGACGCGCAACCACCAAGGCGACCTCGTCGACTCGACCAAGCTCTCGACCAAGAACCTCAGTGAAGCACTGCGGCACTTGAACGAGCTCGAGCTCCGGTACGGACCCGACGCGTGTCTGTACTTTCACCGCGCGAGCGTCCACAAAGCGCTCGGTGCGTTCGACGCGTTCGTGCACGACCTCACGCTCGTGGAGAGCATGGACCCGGACTTTGTCGCGCGGTACCTCCAGCACGACTACTACGGCGACTTCCTCGACTTGGACACGATTACGTGGCTCCCACTGCCGTTCATCGACGCGATCCACGACTCGCTCGAGCGCCATGAGCACGCGCCACCGACGAGCGCAGCACTCAAAGCGCCGCTGTCGCCGTCGCGCGATCGCCTCGCACCAGTCAAAGGCAGAATCGCAAGCGGCAGTGACGTTTCTAGTAACAAGAGCAAGAAGCCAGTGACGCGGCGCCACGTGCCGCTCGTGAGCGAGACCGCGCTGTACGTGTACTTGCAGCACCGCATCGAGTGCGGTGCGGTCCTTGACGAGTTTGCCCACGTCTTCCAGCTCGATGTGTTTCGCCGCTTGCCCGAGTCGCGGCGGCCGCGCCATGGCACGCGTCTAGCGACGCAGCCGCTCCTGTCGCCGTGGGAAGGCGTGGTATTTGACGAGAAGCCGGCTGTCGAGACCGTTGCAGGCAGCGGTGGCGGCGGATCGACGGCTGCAGAGCTCCATCCTGTGCGAGAGCGCATCAGGCACGTCCTCACGCACTTTGGCCGCCATCCGTGCGTGCACATGGTCGCCGGCATGGTCGAGCTCGAGCTCTTCAACGCCTCGGTCGCGCACATCTACTTCACCGAGGCGCTGGGTCTCATTGCCAAGCAGCAGCCAGACGCCACTGTCGCGAGCGCATCGTCAACGACGCTCTCGCCGCTTGCGAGGCGATGGTACCAGCGCATGCTCGACCGCGTACGGTTCTACTGCCTCGTGTGGCGCAGCATGGCGAGTCGCATCAAGATCGAGATGGAGCGCGCAGTCGAGGACCTGAACCTCGCTGCGGCGATCAAGCTCGACGACCTTGGGCACCGTAGCGCCAGTAGCAGCAGTACTAGCGACGACCCGCTCCTCCTTGCGCAGCGCACGCTCATCATGTTCTTGAACGGCCACTTGCGCTCGGCGATGAAGCTCTTGCGGCAGCTCATGCGCGACCTCAAGCGCACCAAGCAGCGCCGACGCAACACTGGCGCAGGTCGCCACCTCCCCGCGCACTACAGCGAGTGGCTACACATCATGGACATGTTCAGCAACGCCGGCTTGAACTCGTTCAGTCTGCTGCCGCTGCGGCTCGAGCGCGACGCCAGCAGCCGACTCACGAGTCCTACATCGCCGCATTCATCAAGTGGCGACGCTGCCAAGCGCAGCAATGGCCACGATACGGGCGGCGGTGGCAGTGGCGACGGCGGCGACAACGCAAACGACGACGAGCGCGCTGCGCGTGAAGAGGAAGAGACAGCGGCGGCGATCGTCAAGTACGCGCTGAGCAAGAAGACCATGACGACGTCGAATGGCCGGACCGTTCTCGGTACAAACGTCCTTCAGACCGAGACGCTCGACAAGTTCTTCGAGTCTGGACTCCTGAAGCTCGCAACGACCGGATCCGTCGTGCAGACAACGCCGTTCTTCCACGCGATCCTCTCGATCGACGACAACTACTTGCCACCGACGAACTTTGCGAGTCTCGAGCTCCTCAAGTGCAAAGAAGCCGAGGCGATGGAGGAGAAGCTCCACGCGTGCTTCCTTCGGCTTGGGAAGCGCTCCAAGTGGCTCCAGAAGAAAGTCGGGTGGAAGTTTGAGGCGTTCATCGACGCCAACTTGGCGCACGCGTACCTCCCAAGCGACCTCGATACGCTCTGGCACCGCGCGCGGCTGCTCCAGGACCAGCGCAACTACGTCTCGGCGATCAACGACCTCTCGAGCTGTCTCGAGCTCATGGCGCCACACATCACGTGGGCGTCGAGTACAAAGGCCCACGCGAGTGGCAAAGCGACGTTTGCAAACGAAGCGAAGCGCACGCAGTGGCTCCAGCTCTTGCTCGAGCGCGGACGACTCGAGATGGCGCTTGAGCACTACGACCGCGCGATCGACGACCTCACGCTCGTGATCGCGCACGTTGGAAAGAGCAACGCGGTGATCGAAGCGAGTGCGTACGACGCGCGGAGTACGTCGCTCATTCACTTGAATCGCCTCGGGCACGCGATCCAGGACCTGCAGCACCTCGTGCGGCTCACGCAGACCAAGCAAACGAACGCTTCGACTGTGTCGGCAGGCGACGCGAGCGAGAGCAAGGACCTCGAGACGCTCTTGCTCTACTACGTCGTCATCGGCAATCTCTACTGCCAACTCGCGCTCGATCAGCTCAAAGTGAGCGGGACAGTGTCGCACAAGCACGCGGCGCTCACGCCCCACGTCCTCGAGCAGCTCAAGACGATGCACCTGAACGCTGGCTTTGTCGCCAAGGCCGACGACGCGTACGCAGACGCGCTCCGGATCGCACCGGACCACTTCCTCGTCTACTACTTTCGCGGCCGCTTGCTCGCGATTGCGGCGCAACCCAAGCGCGCCGCGGCGTGCTTGAGCGACTGCCTACGTCTCCACCCAATGTTCCTCCCAGCCCTCTTTCTCCGCGGGAGTCTCTACGCGCAGCAGAGCCTCACGCTCCTGGCGCTCGCCGACTTCTACCGCGTGCGCCACCGCGCGCCGACGTACCCGAGTCTCCACACGAGCATCGGATTCTGCCACTTTGACTGCGGGAGCATGATGAAAGCCGTCGAAGCACTGACCGAGGCCGTGCAGCAAGACCCACTAGACGTCGACGCGCTCTACATCCGCGGCTGCGCGCTCCAGGAGCTCTTTGTGCTCGAGAGCGCGATCAAAGACTTCACGCGCGCGCTCGCGGTCGACGCCGATCACTTCCGCGCGCTCTACCAACGCAGCGTATGCTTGGTCTTGTACCAGCGCTACGCAGACGCGCTCATAGATCTCGACTGCGCACTTGCGCTCCAGAGCGAGTGGAAAGAGGCGTGGACGCTCCACGCGTACGCGAGCTTCTGCTGCGGTCGATACGACGGCGCCGTTGACTCGTACGGCCGTGCGATCGGACTCCGCGACGCTGCAAGTGGCGCGAGCGAGAGCTGCGGCCCGACGCCAGCACAGCGAGACTCGACATTGTTCCTCCATCGGTCGCTCGCCAACTTGTACGCTGGACACACACGCGCGGCGCTCATGGACTTGGACCTGGCGCTCAAGCGCGACAACGAGAACTACCTCGCGTGCGTCGCGAAGGCGTTCGTGCTCGTGCGCATGAACGAGACGGACAAGGCGATGCAGCTCCTCTCGCATGCGCTGCCGCACTACAAGAAAATGCGTCTGATGAGTCCGTGTGAGGTCTTTGAGGCCGAGCGCGTGAAAGCCGCAGCGAAGGAGCAGCAGCACCACCACGGACTCTCGGAGCGCTCGGGGAGCTTTGTCGGCGGCACGTTTGGCGCTGGTGCGTTCACGACAGGCAGCGCAAGTACCAGCAGTGCGGCGTCGCCGCCAAAAAAGCTACAACCAGCAGAGCCAACGCCGTCGCAGCGCATCTCTGCGGCACCAGACGCGCTCTTTGCGTTCCGGAAGCTCGCGCGCGAAGAGCAGGAGCAGCGTGCGCAGGCCTATCGCCAGCGACGCCACCTCACCAGCGCTGCTACCGAGGCAGATGGAGGTGGAGGTTCATCGCCGACAAACGCGCGCCGTGCGTCAGCGCTCCTGTCGCACTCGCCGCGGCGCAAGACGTTCGTTGGCGTGAGTCTCACTGCGGTGTCGACAGATGCAACGGCAGCGCAACCGACTGAGTCGACTGCGGCGATGCAGCGCCGCGCACGCACGGCCAAGTTCCTCCGCGCGATCAAGAAGCTCACGTTCGAGCACCGCGTGCTCAAGGCGCTCGAGACCGCGACGAGCGCCAAGTTTAAGAAGAACGAGCAGATGCGGCGCGTGCTTGGAGACCTCGTGCGATCTAAGAGCAGCGTGCCGTGGCCGCGCGGGACGCTCACGACGACGATCCTCGTCTGGGCGTTCAACGCGTTAGGTCAGCACCACGTCCACCACCGCCGCGTCGATGACGCGCTTATGGCGTTCTCGCTCGCGATCCAAGCGCATCCGTACAACGCCGTGACGCTCTTGAACCGCGGCAACGTCTTCCTGCACATGGACGTCTTTGGGTCGGCCGTGAGCGGCTTCCAGGACGCGATCGACGTCGACGAACAGTGTTTCCAAGCGTACAACAACATGGGCGTCGCGCAGTTTCGGCTCCAGCGTCTCGAAGACGCGCACGACGCGTTTGCCACGGGCCTCCATCATGCTGAAGCCCACACGCAGCGCGCCGTCTTGCTCTACAACCTCGGCGTCGTGTTCCAGCACTTGGACAAGCCGGACGAAGCGATGGAGTTCTACCAGCAGGCGATCGCGTTGGACGCCTCGCGCACCGAGTTCTTCAACAACCGGAGCTCGATCCTCCATCAGCAGCTCAAGTTCTCCGTCGCGCTAGAGGACTACAACCGCGCGCTTGCGTTGGGCGACGCCAGTGCACCGCAGGACGCGCTCGTGCCTGGCGCTAGTACACTGAATGGTGCACAGCGGTGCACCGAAGCGCGGCTGAACCGCGCGCAGCTCTACATTACGATGGGCCGCTGCACCGCTGCGATCAAAGACTTGCGCGTTGTGCTCGATGCGCTCGAACGCGCACGAGAGAGCGAGACGCGGTCGCTTGGGAGTAGTAGTGGGAGCTCAACTGCGGCGGTGGCAGCAGAGGACCACGCGCTCGCAGAGGAGCTCCTGGCGTTCTGCGCCAAGTGGCAGAACGCGATGCAGATCGCCGTCAAGGACTTCCTCTTTGCCTTGGACAGCATCCCACTCTTCGCTGCGCTCGAGCTCTACGCGTTCTTTGAGCCGGCGCTCAGCCAGCGCAAGGCGTCCAGTGGCGCCGGTGGTAAAGAGACTAGTGACACCGCGGTGCTCTGTCCGCTGCCGCTCACAGACGCGTCGTTCTTTGACTACAAGCGCGCGCTTCGGCACTGGATCGCGCTCGCGCACGCCACGAACGCGAGCGACGACAACCAGCACGACCGCGACGCCGAATGTGAAGACGACGAGCGCGACGACGTCGTCCGCGCCGCCAAGCAGCGCCTCTTAGCGCAGCCGTTCAGTCGGTACCTTCTCGACGCTATGGCGCAGTGCCACGCCGGCGCGTTCGACGACGCCGCGCGCTCGCTCCTGCGCGCGCACTACAAGACGACACTCGACAGCGCTGATGAGTACGTGCTCTTGCTCTGGCGCGTCCAAGTCGTGCTCCAGACTGGCCGTCAAGAGGACGACCGCGCGCTCGGGACTGGTCTCCCTCGCGCGCTTACGCTGCTCCAGGACTTCCTATCGGAGCGTCAGCTCCCAGACGAAGCGCCCGACCGCGACGCAGACGAATGCGACCTGAGCATCCGCTGTGCTTCGAGCCGCAAGACGCCACCGCCTGGCGACTTTGACGACGACGAGAGCCACGACGAGCTCTCGACGCTCGATCCGCACTGGCGACAGCAGCGCCGCGTCATTCGCGCCGACGCGTACACGCTCCTCGGCCAGCTCTACCAGCTCAATGGTCGCGTGCATGACGCTCGGCGGACGTTTGCGCACGCGCTGCGGATCCGCGACGACCACATCGTCGCGCTGCTCAACTTCTTGCAGCTCTCGATCGTCGAAGCCGAGTACGAGACGGCGCTCGAGTGCATCGTGCGCGTCCTTGAGCTCGTGTTTGCGCCGCGAGCGAGCGACGCAAGCGCCTCGGAGCTCCCAAGTTCGACAGTGTCACCAAGCGACGGCGTACGGGGTCTGCTCGACGCAAACCGCACGATCGAGACGATGCTCCCAGCAATCGCTGCGTTGCGAGCGGACGAGGACTGGCGCGCCTGTGGTGCGCAGATGCTCACGCTCTTGCGCGAGTACAAGCACTTGCTCTCGGCGCACATCCAGTCGAACGCGGCGCACATCTTCCGGAAGCAAGGCGCGCTCGCGCACCTCGTCGAAGAGATCCGACAGGTCCAGCAGCGCAAAGCAGCAGCAGCCGCGGCGGCTGCTGTCTGGAGTGATGGGAGCGAGTCGATGCTGCTCGACCTCGACGAGATCAACCGCGTCCTAAGCGAGTACACGGCGTCGATCTTACAGCGCACCGTCGGTAGTGATGATGGCAGTGGTGGCAGTGCGACTGTGGTTGCGAGTCGCTCGAACCAGGACGAACTGCAGGCGTCGCTCATGAGCGAGCTCTCGCACGTCTGCAACCGCGTCACGCAGTCGTTGCCACCAGAGGCGCGGCTGACGAAGCAACCGAAGCGACCGACACCGCTGGACGTCGAGACTGACGCACAGTCGACGCCATCGAGTCCGCGCTCGCCGCCTCGTGCGTCAGTCAAGTCTCCGCGGTTTCCAAGTGCGCCAGCAGGGTCGCGCAAGACGAGCGTAGCAATGCCCGCTCGGCGACCAACGACGACACCACTGACGACGCGAACGCGCCGGCGATCGACGACAGCAAGCGCCTCTGGCAACTCGGCGCTTGTGTCGGCTGCGGCAGCTCTGTCAGCATCGCAGCCCACGACGCCATCGCAGCCAGCGATGCGAGCATCGACACCGAAAGCCGGACGCAGTAGCGATGGGAGCTCGCCGCGTCAGCCTCTGCAGCCCCAGCGACCGCAGTCTGGACCACATCCGCTCCAGGTACGCGAGTGTGTTGAGCCACGTCCAATTGGCAACACTGTTGTCACTCACGCCCACTGTCTGTTGAGCGCCTCTAGACGCGGCACTCGCGGTCGCAGCCGCGCGACTGAGTCTCTCACACACGCACAGTCAGCTACACGGACACGCACACTCGATCCATTCATCCATCCATCTCTCACTCATAGCACTAGACGACGTGCTTGGTCGGCGTCGACCCAAACGTGAAGCGACAGACGCCAGTACCAGCAGCTGTTGCCGGCGCCGCGTCGTCCTTTGCGCTCTCGTGCGACGGCTCTGCGAGCGCATGCGCCTGGGCGTCGAGGAGCATGCGATTGAGGTCGAGGAGCGTCGACGGCTCGCAGTGCATCTCGGTTGCGAGCTGGATCACGCGCTGGAGCGCGTCGACGTCACTCAGCGACTTGGTGCGCTGCGTCGCTGGCCACGCGTGCCACTCGTCGTCGCCGAGTCCAGTGACGGTGGCGCTCGCAGCACTCGATGCTGGAGTCTGGTCCAATGCGCTCTCAGCTACTGCAAGCGGCGCGACACTGTCGTTGCGCACGCGGCTCCGGAGTACGCGCCGCGGCGACTCGACCTCGGTCCCGACGACTTTGACACTGAGCGAAGCGTTCACGGCCGAGTCGACGAAGTCCTGGTACACGAGCGCTTCGTCTCGCACGTCCTCGGTCGCCGGTGCGACGAACGCGTCAAGCGGCATCGGCGCTTTGAGCTTCAGACGCTTGAGCAGCGCCAAGAGCTGCGCATCGAGACGCGCTTCAGTCTGCAGGACGTCGCTCAGTGGCGCGTCCGTGGCAACCGCGACGCCGATCTTGGCAAAGATCTCGGCGATGAGCGCGCGCGGGAGCTCGCGCCAGCTCTGGATGACCCACTGGATCGCATCGAGCGGCTCGACGTCGTAGAGCTCGACTTCACGGGCGTCGCGTCGGTCAAGGACGTGCTCGAGGAACGTGTGGCGGTACCGCCGCTTGAGCGCAGTCACGACTGTGTGCGCCACAGACGCAAAGAGCTCGGCAGCCGACGATGTTGTTGCTTCGGTCAACAGTGTTGCTGCGCTTGCGTCTGGTGAGAGACTACCACTTGTCTGCGGCACGAACCGGAGCGAGACGTTCTTGAGCACGAGCTTGCGCGTGTAGTGCGACGCGTAGGCGTCCAAGAGGAGCACGATCGTGCGGCTCTCTTCGTGCATCTTCCAGTCCAGCGCGAGGAGCCACTCGCGAAAGACTGTCGGTGTGAACCAGCACCGGCGATTGTACGCGTACTGGAAGCCTCGCGCGGCGCCGACAGTGTCGAGCAGCGGACCGTCGCAGACAAAGAACGGGTCGAGGACGTCCGAGCCGTCTGCGTTTGTACAGAGCGCGAGCGTCATGCGTTTGCTCAGACTGCTCGACGCGATCGCACTGTCGTCGCACTCGGGGCTCATGGCGTAGAACAGACTCGTCTCGTCCATCCAGTAGAGGTCCCACGGCGCGACGTTGTGGATCGCCGCGAGAAGCTCAGTCTTGGTCGTCACGAGCGGCGCGGTGTCGGCGGTGTGGCCGATCACTGGCGCTGTTGTCGACGAGCTCGCAGCGCGGGAGAAGCCGTGGCGGCTCTGGAAGGAGTGGAGCCAGCCGTTTGAGAACTGCGGCGGCGCGTCCGGCGAGTGGATGCCCATCATGTCAAAGAACAAGTGCGCCTTCGTCTTGACCTCGTCGCCCTGGACTTTGATCTGCCGCGCTTGGCAGTAGAGGTACCAGTTCGCAAGCGCAGTGTCGAGCTCAGGGAATTTGACGTTCCGCGTGCGCTTGCACGCGAGCTCGTCGCTCATCATGTGGTCGTAGTTGTGCTTGCGCTTGAGCGTATGCGAGATCGACGACTGCGACGGGAGCGTCTGGAGGTGAAAGCGCTCGCGAGCCCACTGCGCGAGCTGCGTCTGCGTCACAGTCGGGTGCTGCTTTGCGTAGATGCACAGCAAGCGCTTTTGCTCGTGCGTGAGGTACGACGACCGCGCGCGCATTTTGGTCGGTGCAGCGAACGACGGCGGTGTCGGTGTAGTGAGCATCATCGTCGTTGGTCCTGGCGCTGGTGCTTGTGCGTTCATGTTGCAGACATCAGATGGAGCTGCAAGCATGTGGCTGCTGTCGCTATGAGTGTGCACGTCGGCGCTCATGTGCACGTCGAGCGCAGCAGAGGCTGTTGCTGCTGGCGCGTGTGTCGTCGTCGTCGTTGCTGATGCTGCTGCGTCGAGCATCATTGAGCTCTTGCGTTTTGAATGGCGTTTTGTGTCGCGCAGTATTGGGTGTATATTTCTTGCGCTGGTGGTACATTTGACATATAACCCCAAACTTTTGGTTGCCGGATTGAGCGGGTTTTAGGTCGTTGCAATTTAAACATTGGATGTATATTTATTGCGTTAGCAGTACGAATAAGATATAACCCGCCAAGTCTACTTCAGGATCGAACGCGTTTGAGGAGCCCTGCACACGCACTTGACTCAGCAACCTCGACCTCGATGTGATGTGATGTCGTGAGTGAGCGAATCGATAGATGTATCGCTGGCCATGCTATGCTGCAGCAGCAGCAATGCGCCGGGGGTTGGATCGATCCGATGCAAGTGTGTGTGCAAGAGCATCGACAACAATGGCAATGAGTGCATGTACGTCTGAGGAGGAAGGCCATCATGTCGAATGCCACCGTCGATAGCGACGTTGTGAGAACTAGCAGCGGTGTTGTGAGGAAGGGAGAATCGTGGACACTACGCTCGGATCGTACGACGTTGAGAGTCAATCGAGCTGCAAAGCACAAGCAAAAAAACACGAGCATGAGCACGTCGTGAGACGACCAGCTTTGTGCACATTTTCACAGCTCGAACAGGGCGAACGCTCGTCACAGAGACGAGAAATGCGAGGAGGCAACGTGCGAGGCAGACTCGCAATAATGAAGAAAGCGAGGTGTATCACAAGCACGCCGCGTCACGACGGACGTTCGCGTGTCGCGCTTCACAACAGAATTGTGCATCAGGTGAGCAAGTGTGTGTTGAAACGTGGACTCACGTTGTTGCGTTCTGTGTTGCGCTCGATAGTGCGAAAAACAAGGAGATGACGCGCCGCGTTTGCGATCTTTCGCAGCGCGAAACCGTCAGTTCCGCCGTTTCGGCGCGTGACAAAAACCGACGCACACTCACTCACCTCGTTCGTTCGAGTCACATCGCGCGCTGCCAACAACGCATGCGTTGTTGCGAGATCGATCGAACAAAGCTCGTGCGTTGTACAGCTCGATGTGTGGCCGTGCATCTGCTCCATGTCGGCATTGACTGCCAGCTCACACGAGCGGAGCGATCGATCCACCACACCAACCTGAGCATGAACACTGGTAGCACTTGGAGAGGATACATACTGTAGTACCCTCTCTGCTCGCACGCCAGTCTTCGCGTTCCAGCACTGTACTGTACCGCGCGTTTCGACGCCATGTGATTGGTGCATTAAAAGGCTTTTCGCGCACACGGCGCTTCAGGATCGCTTGATGTCACTTAATAGTGACAAAAATCAGGGATCGCACTTGCAATCCGATTCGCCGGCACGCAACAACAGCAAATGGCTCGCGAGGACAACACCATCCAGCCGCGTTGGAGGTTGTGTGGACTTTGCTGTTTGAGCAGCGCAATGGATCGACCGCGCTTCTGAGATCTGCGCGCTCAAACAGCAAAGCCCACACAGGATCCAATACCGCCACACGGTGTTGTCTCTCTGAGCCATTTGCTAATGCATTGTGTCTGACAATCCGATTGCACGACGCCCCAAGCGCCACGCCTCATTCCCAGAAGCCAATTTCACATGCGCACTTTCATTCTCTTGCGCGAATGGCACGCTTTTGAGGTCGTCGCCGTCGTGTGGCATTCGCGATTTGACCGCGACGCGCGCGAAGCAGAGCAGAGCAGAGCTTGTGCCTAGAGACCGATCGATACACATACACACGCACATACACGCACTCGATCTGCTTCTGCACTCGCGTTGTCGTCGTCGTCGTCGACACACAACACACAGCACACATCATGATGTTTGTGCGTCAGCAGCCGCTCGCGACCCCGCCGACTGGTCGACGAAGACCGTCGCCGCCGCATCTTGACGTCGCTGCATCTGTGACATCGCCGCGGCATTGGTACGCGCACCAGACGCCGCCGACCGGCTCGTACACGACCGACGCAAACGAGCCGCTGGACTTGGAAGCACTCGCACTCGCAGCGGGCTCCGAGTACGAAGACACGTGCCGCAGCGCACGATGGCGGCACAGCTACAGCTCGTGCGACTCGGACTACAGCACAAACGCATCTGCGTACTCCAGCGGCGGGGGCTCGGGGCTCCCGCTCGTGTGCAGCAACTGCGGCGTGTCGTTCTTCTCGCTCCAGATCACAGACGACGAGCTCGAGTGCTACTGCTCGGGCGAGTGCAAGTGGAGCGTCGTCATGTACCGCGAGATGGACCGCCGCATGCACGCACTGCGGCGCCACTTGCGCGCAGCCGCAGTCGCTGCTGCAGCGACATCGAGCACCACTGCAACGGCGAGCACAAATGCAGCGCGCGCGAGCAAGACCAAGGGCTTCACAACGTCGTCGGCGTCGTCAAGTCGGAGCTCGGCCGCTACAATCGACACGGAGAGCTGCGAGAGCTACCCGCGGTACATGGACGACGTGATAGCGTGTCGCTGAGCGTCTCGTGTGCGCTCTCCGCTATTTATCAGTCTGCACACGCACGCACGCACACACACGTGCGCGTGACAGGCTGACGACTCCAGCGATCGCTCGCACACCGCTGTGCGAGCAGCATCGTCTACTCAACCCAACCATCCATCCATCCTACAGCTCCAGCACGAGGCGTCTGTTCATCATCATGAGGTTATTTTATTTGGGAGCCATCGGGCTCAAAGAGGTTATATCGATATTGTGCGACACGAATACACTCGACGTCTCTTCATCATGACTCTCGTCGTTGTACTCATTGTCGTCATGGCACGATGACTATGGCGCCTGAGCACGAGCAATCGATACGTTTGTGTCTCTCGTTGTCGCTCGACAAGCTCTGATGTCTCTGACTCATGGCGTCGTCTCTCATCAGCTAATCTCTCTACCTCAATCACCGCCAGAGACGCACACAAGGACCAAGAGACGTCGTGGTCATCTCTCATTCTCTCTCTCTCTCTCTTACGGACGAGCGCTAGTAGTAGTAGTAGTAGTAGTAGCGCAGACGAAAGGATGCATCGATCGTACAGACGAGCTACGAGCCAGCTACGCGCTACAACTCGGTCCTCTCATACACGACTCGAGCTGGCACGTGCGATGACAGCGCGCGCTTGCGTAGTCCGTCACGTGCACGATTCATCGAGCGCTTAGTCCTCGTCTTCGTCATCGTCGTCCGCCATTTCGTCCTCCTTGATCGACTGGATCGCCCACTCGTTCACTTCGTCGCGGAGGTTGTCCGGCACGAGGTGGTGCTGCCACTTGGTCTCTTCCGAGATCCAGCTCAGCTCGAGCTCAAACGGGTGTCGCACTTCGTCGTGAAGCGTGTGCAAGCTGTAGTCATCACGCCATGGATCCCAGTCCAGTGTGAGATTCTTTCAAGACTCAATGGCACACTCACTCACAGATCCTCAGCACAGTATACAACACGAGACAGCGCCGGACGTACATCTTGGCGACGTATTTCATGGCTTCGCGGCACGTCATGTCAAAGAGCTTGTACTTCTCGATCTCTGTCTTTGCGGCTTGCTGGCCCTTGCCAATCGCACATCCGCGGTAGCTCTACATACACGACCATCACTCATAGTTCGTGAGTCAATGATATCAAATGGTGTACCGCACAGCACATGATATACACGACGTACGTAAGTCACGCCCGATGGCTCGACGAGGTACAGACTCGGCTTCTTCTCGTCGACGTCGTAGCCCGCGAGCATGATCGCAGTCCCGAACGGACGGATCGAGCCGTAGAGCGTGTAGTAGTGCACGTACTGCCCCATGCGGTCCGCAAGCACGTGCGGCGGGATTGGGCTGCCGTAGTTCTTCTTGTAGCCCAGCGCTTCTTCACGCGCGCGGTTCACGAGCTGTCGGCCGTCGGCCACGAGACCAGCCATCGACTAGCAATAGACAAGAGATCGCGAGTGGAGGTGTCAGAACATGCGCTGGAGAGAACGATAGGCAATGTCAAGAAGCAGCCGAGTTGTTGACGTACCAATCCAACGTGGCGGTCGATCGCGTACACGCGGCGGTGCGTGCCTGGCACGAGCATCTTCGAGAGCAGCGTCTTCTCAACGCCCATGATGATGCCGTCCGTGCACTTGATGCCGATCGCAGTGCTGCAGTCAAAGACAAAAGCGACTGTGAGTCTGCTAGTCTGGAACAGACACGCAGCGCACGACAGTAGATGCCGATGCAAAGGACGCACCCGCTGTTCTCGACTGCCTTCTTTGCGTACTCGACCTGGAAGATGCGGCCATCCGGCGAGAACGTGCCTGCCGAGAGATCGTACTGCAGCGATCGAAGACGATGTCACGCATTGTGAGTGTGTTGCCGTTCGCTGGAGTCGTGGCTCTAGCGCTGGCGACACACACTCATGTGTGCTCGCATTCACGCATAGATTAACGAAGAAGACGTAAGCGCGTACGCACCCCTGCGCCTGTGCTGCTCATGCTGGCTCAGTAGACTGGTGCTGCTGCTGCTGAGCGCGTGACAAGATCCCAAGGAAGAGGCACACCATCAATCATTCGTAGTGGTTAGCGTCACGAACTCGATACCGCGTGTTGTCATACTTGTACACAACAACTGATGCGATGCTTTACTGCATGGAGCACACACACGTGCTCGTTGCAACACTTGAGCTCACGCAGCTCGAGTACACAGACACACATACACACACACACCTGGTGTTGCTCCTCGCGCTTCTTGTGTGGCGAAGTGGAAATCTTCAGGGGGGAGCCAAGATTTCGTATGCGGTCAGATCTACAATAATGAGTTATTTTCTGGTTGTATTTGATATTGAAGTAAGTTAAGGTATCCATTATAACGATTTTAGTTAGTTAAGTATGATATTGGAGGATTTTTCTATTCAATGAGACTAGTTACTTAAATATTTCAATACATATAGGCTATTACTGTATTTAAATACATGAATTGTATGAAACAACATCAAAATATCAACAACTGATCCACGTCGGAGTCCCGTCGGGTCATGTACGTCGTCGACGGATCAACAGGCACCACAAACGAGCACCGCACGATGCTTCGAGGCTACCGACAGCACCAGCGCCAGCTGCACGCTGCAATGCGGCCGCAGCACGCGCAGCGCTGGCTTAGCGCGTCCGCAGGCGACAAAAAGGTACGAGCTCAATATGTGTGCTGCGCATGCAAGCGAATAACGATCAGGCAACTCACACATGATAACCTCCTTGGGACTTGCTCATGCCCAATGACAGTCGACAGTCGAGATCGGCGGTGTCGTTGCGCCTGTGAAAGATGCTGCGTCCATTGAGCTCGTGCCGCGCGGGTACTTGCCCAAGTTCCAGAGCCGCGAGATGTCTCAAGTACGCACTTGCTGCCTCTGCTGCTGCTGCTGTAGTGTGCGCTTCAGTACCTTCATGCACTCATCATGCGTCCGCTTCGTCTCTCTCGTATCTGCAGGAGTTGCTCGGTCACTTGCGCTGGATGCTCCAGAAAGACCTGCTCAAGCAAGACATGTTCCTCATCGGGTGCGTCTCTGTGTGCGATCGCTTGAGCTCTCTCATTACGACGGTCGATACTAACCACATCGCATATGCGCTAGTCCGCCTGGTGCGTCGCGCCGCTTGCTGAGCATGCGCTTCTGCGAGCTCCTGAACAAAGAGGTCGAGTACATTGCGATCTCGCAAGACACGACCGAGTCGGATCTCAAGCAGGTGCGCCCGGCCGTCGTTCTCTGCCTCACAAGACCACACCATTCCTCACACACACGCTATGCGCATTGACAGCGACGCGAGATCACCGGCGGCGCAGCGATCTTCACGGACCAAGCGCCAGTGCGCGCTGCGATCCACGGCCGCGTCCTGGTGATTGACGGTGCGTACGATGCGTCACAAGAGTCCTCACGACTGCTCTTCGTAGTGACCACACGCACTCGCTCTTCTCGTACGCTGCAGGACTCGAGAAGGCGGAGCGCAACGTGCTCCCGACGCTCAACAACTTGCTCGAGAACCGGTGCGCTCCCTTGATCTCTTCTTCTTGTCTCTGTCGTATAGACCGACTGAAGACTGACTGACTGCGCTGCCCTTGTGTCGCCTGTGTCCTCAATGCTCCAGTGAGATGACGCTGGACGACGGCCGGTTCCTCATGAAAGCCGAGAGGTTCGTGTCCTGCACCAAGCGCTCTCTCTCTCTCTGAGCCGTAGCTCACACACTGTGTGTGTCTCTCTCTCACTCACTCTCACGATGACATTGCGCAGCTTTGACGCGCTCCTCGCTGCTGGCTACTCGTCGAGCGACCTCGCGGCGCAGAACCTCGTGCGCGTGCACCCAGACTTTCGCGTCATTGCGCTCGGTCTCCCCGTGCCGCCGTACCCCGGCCGGACGCTCGACCCGCCGCTGCGGTCGCGCTTCCAAGCGCGCAGTATCCAGCCGTCGTCGCCCGGGACGCAGCTCGAAGCGCTCGTATCGATTGCCCCGAACGTCCCACTGAGTACGCTCGAGCGCCTCGTCGGCGTGCGCGAAGCAGTGAATGCGATCGAAGCGATGCACGACAGCAGCTCCGCCGCGTCGTCGTCGGGCCAGCGCATGCCGCACTTTGACTACCTCTCGCTCTCGCACTGCGCCAAGGTCTTTGAGCGCTTCCCGCACGCGAGTCTCCCGAGCACCGTCACGCGCGTGTTCCCTGTGAAGCGAGAGATCCTCGGCGCCAAGGCGGCGACAAACTGCGAGACGCTCGCGCGCATCCTCAAGAAGTTTGGGGCCGACCTCGGCGACGCGACGTACGCGATCGAGCGCGTCGCCAAGCACGACGCGCTGGACGTGACGGCGGATGTGACGTTCGCATCGACAGCAGGCGGCGGCAACACGGTCGTGCGCGTTCCGTGCGGCACGACCGAGCCCAAGGCCGGACCAATGCGCGGGTTTGTCGAGACGAGCACCCATGCGACGCTCTTGGCCGAGATGATCCAGGACCACGCAGCAGGCTCGGACTTGTGCGTCCTGGGCGAGAAGGGAAGCGGCAAGTCGGACCTCGCGCGGCTCTTTGCCCATCGCTTGGGCTACGCCACGGAGCTCTTCAGTCTCTTCAAAGACATGACGGCGCGCGACTTGCTCCAGCGCCGCTCGACGGACGCGCATGGTAACACGAGCTGGGAAGACTCTCCGCTCATCCACGCTGCGCGCCAAGGGCACATTGCGATCTTGGACGGCGTGCATCGTCTCGGGAGCGACAGCCTGAGCGTGCTCCAGCGCCTCGTGCAGGACCGCGAGATCGACTTGGCCGACGGCACGAAGCTCCTTGCGCAGGCCAAGTACGACGGTATCGTCGCGGACGCCAAGGCCCGCGGCGTCAAGCCAGCGCTCGCGCGCGTGCATCCGATCCACCCGTCGTTCCGGATCATTGCGATCGCCGAATCGGACCCGATGACACTGAAGGCGGCGCCGGCGCCAGGACGCGAGTCCACAGCAGCGTGGCTCAACTCGGACAGCATCGCGATGTTCACGTTCCACTACTTGCCGACGCTCTCGACGGCGCAGAGCGAGCACGTCGTGCGGACGCTCTACCCTGAGCTCCCAGACGAGACCACGCGGTGCGTCTGACCTTGAATGACAGTGTGTGTGGATGGCTGTGTAGCTCACGACCCGTGGCGCTCTCTCTCTCTCTCTCTCTCTATGACTGGATGGTACCTACAGGATGCTCCTTGCGTTCTCAGAGAAGCTCCGACAGACGAAAGCGACGAGCAGCGGCAGCGACTACCTCTCGCTCGGTCTCTCGACGCGCCAGCTCTTGCGCGCGTGTCGGCGGCTCAATGCGTTCCCAGCGCAGTCGCTCCAAGACCTACGGCCGCTGCTCCACGACACGCTCCTCACACAGTTCCTCCCGTCGTCATGTGCGCGACTCGTGGACACGATCCTCGACGACTGCGGCGCACCGCGTACGTCAACAGCGATCCACCGCACCGAGACTGCGCGCTCGACCGACACGATCCGCGTCGAAGACGGTCGTCTGTGCATCGGCGACGTCTCGCACCCGGTCCAGACGCCAGCGAACCCGGAGCTCGTGCCTCAGCCGCACTACTTTGACATCCCAAAGCACACGAAGACGATGAAAGACATGCTCCAGGACGTCGTCGCTGGTCAGAAGCACATGCTGCTCATTGGGAACCAGGGCGTGGGAAAGAACAAGCTCGCGGACAGACTCCTGCAGCTCCTGCAGCAAGAGCGAGAGTACATTCAGCTCCACCGCGACGTACGTCTTGGCGTCTCTCTAGCTGTCGATGAGAGCGCGTACTGACGCTCGTTGTGCTTACAGACGACAGTCCAGACGCTGACGCTCGTGCCGTCGCTCATTGACGGCAAGATCGTGTGGGAGGACTCGCCGCTCGTGCGCGCAGCCAAGACTGGCCGTACGCTGCTCGTGGACGAAGCGGACAAGGCGCCGCTCGAGGTCGTGTGCGTCCTCAAGGGCCTCATCGAAGACGGCGAGATGCTCTTGGTACGGCCGTGAGGATCGTATCGTATGCTGCTGACTATGGTGGTGCGCATCCTGATCGCCTCTCTCTCTCTCATGTCGCCGTTCAGGGCAATGGCAAGCGCTTGATCGACCCGAACAAAGTCGTGATCGAGCCGTGGCACGACGAGGAGCAGATCATTCGACTGCACCCGGACTTCCGCATGTGGGTCCTCGCGAACCGCCCGGGCTTCCCGTTCCTCGGCAACAACTTCTTCCGCGAGATCGGCGACGTCTTTGCGAGCCAGTGCGTCTCTCTCTCTCCTAGCTCTCTTGCGACGTCTGTCTGTCTATCAGATGCGCTGACGCTGTGGTGACTGACGCTTCGACGGATGCGACTGCGCTGCGCAGTGCGATCGAGAACCCGGATGAAGCGTCGGAGCTCGCGCTCCTGCAAGCGTACGCGCCAAACGTCCCGCTCGACATCCTCCGGCGCCTCTGCAAAGCGTTCGCAGAGCTCCGCGACCTCGTCGACCGCGGCGTCATCACGTACCCATACTCGACGCGCGAAGCCGTCGCAGTCGCCAAGCACCTCGAGCAGTTCCCGAACGACGGCGTCACCGCTGTGCTCGTACGTCCTCACAGACACTTGGTCTTGTACGCGATCGTATCAGTCGCTCACACTCTCTCTGTCTATCTGTCGGTCTGTAGGAGAACGTCCTGGCGTTCGATGCGTACGACGCCAACTTGCGCAAGCAGCTCTCGGAAGTCTTCCTCAGGTACGCCTCTCCTCCTCTTTGTGTCTGTCTGTCCGCTCTTGGTCGAGATGTCTGCGTGTGTTCTCAAGTCTCCGTGTCTGTCTGTCTGCGCATGTCTGTGTGTGTCTACGTGTGTGTCTGCGTGTGTGTGACTCTGTAGACACGAGCTCTAGTGCCTCGTGTGTGTGCCTGGCGTGGCGTCCTAAGCGCGAATGCACTCGATCGTCTTTGCTAAGCGCCACTCTCTCCTGTCCGTTGTCTCCTTCTCTCTCTCGCTTGCTCCTGTGCCTCTCTTGGACTTCGCCATCGTCGTCTCCAGCCACGGCATTCCGCTCTCGTGCACGGGCGAGCGCCTCGCACTGAGCGTCGAGCTGGCGTCGACGACGCCGCTGCCAGCGTTCACGCCCACGGAGACGTGGCGCTGGCACGCGGAGACTGCGCGCTTGGACTTTGCGAGTCGCTCGCCGAGCGCCGGGCTGTTCCAGACGCCACTGCCGCGCCGCGACATCTGGCTCGACCCAGCGACGACGCGGACGTTCAGCGTCTCGCAGCATCGCTTGCAGGCGTTCAGCGAAGAGGTGGCGTCGTTCCGCGTGCCGCTCAAAGCGAATCGCCGCCAGTGCGCGCATGCGATGGCCGTCTTCCCAGACAACTCGGTCCACGGTGCGTCCAAGACGCCAGTGCTTGGCCTTGTACCGCTGTTACTGCCACTTGATCGGACACGGACGTACTCGCTTACTGTGTCTCTCTTGCGCTCGCTAGTCCTGACGACGTGCCCAATGAGCGTCCACTCGTTCTCGGACGTCGAGGGTTCGGAGCGAACGCACCGAGTGACTGAGATCGAGAACCAGTACATGGAGTGGGAGAAGCGCCCGGTGCTCGTGAACGTCCCCGAACAGCAGGAGCTCGGCGTCTTCATCCCAACGACCGGTGCGTCCTACTCGCCACACTCTGTCCATCTGAAGCGCTCGCTCTCTCACACTCGCACTTGCTGGACTTGGTACACTCGCTACAGGCCTGTGCGTCTTGTACAAGCCGTCGAGTGCGACGGACGGCCGCGCGAGCTGCTTCACGATACCAGACAAGGCGCTCACTGGCGCAGTGCACCACGCGACTGGCGGCAAGCGCAGCAGCGCTCCGCCGTCGCCGTTTGGCAAGTGGTTTGGCGCAGCGTCGTCGCCGATCAGCAAGTGGCGAGCCGTCGCAGACGCGGCGAACCCTGCGACGCTCGTGCGCTTTGAGCAAGGCGGCGCGATCGTCCAGGTCGTCGACGTTGCTGCGAATCAGCTCTTCTCGATCGACTTGCGCAGTGCTGGCGCTGCGAGCGGCATCGCAGTCAACGAGCTCGTGAGCGTCCAGTCTGTGCGTGCGAACGAGTGGGTGCTCCAGACCACGGACGAGTCGGTCGTGTACGCGCTTGAGCGCTCGGGTGACGTCTTCACGCTCAAGCAAGCAAGCGTTGAGCGAGCACCGGACGCGAGCGACGCAGATACGCGCCAGTCGATCTACCCGCAGTCGGCCACAGCAGGCTCGATCGCCAGCAAGAGCGGCGATGGCGTCGTGACTGTGCACCCAGAAGCGTTCCTCCAGTCTCTGACATCGCACGACGCGACCGTGTCGGTCGAGAGCGCGATGCGCGCTGCTGGCGCCACGCGCTGGGGTCTCCAAGGCGCTTGGACGCTCGACAGCGGCAGTGCGATCGCAAACGCCGCATCGAGCGACGACCAAGTGGACTTGGAAGTGACGTTCCCGCAGTCCAACGCGACCAAGACGATCGTCTTAGACGCCAACGACGCGAACGGGAGCCGCACGTTGCCGCGCATCACTGGCGCCGCAGCGATCCATGGCGGTCGCCACTTTGTGACGCTCCAAGAGAGCGGCGACGTGCGTCTGTGGCAGCTCGACCAAGCGGCGATCGACCGCGAAGTCGCGCTCTGGAAGCAAATGTTTGGCGTCCAGGACGGCGACGCACTCGACGAGCGCTTGACGCTCAAAGTGAACGGGCAGGACGCGATCCAGCGCGAGTCGGTGCCCAAGACTGGCCTCGACAAGCCCAAGTACGGCAAAGAAGACCCAAAGAACGAGCCGCACGTCGGCGGCAACACGTGGGCAGGCGGCACTGGCGGCTCGGACACGGCTGGTCTTGGCGGTCGCGGCGGGCCGTACCGCCTCGACAAGGGCCATCCAGTGCACCAAGTCTCGCAGGCCAAGAAAGACGAAGTCTCGGCCGAGACGCGCGCGAAAGCCCGTGCGATGGCGGAAGAGGCGCTCGCCGCGAAGCTCCAGGAGATCGACATGAGCGAGCGCGAGTGGGAGACGTACCAGACGTACTTTGGCCGCGTCGAGCACGAGAGCGCGCAGCTCCGGTCGATCCTTGCGAACCTCGATTCGGTTGCGCAAGAGCGCACGTGGCTCAAGCACCAGTCGAGTGGCGAGCTCGACGACGCCAAGCTCGTGGACGGCGTCACGGGTGACCGCCTCGTGTTCAAGAAGCGCGGTGTGAGCGACTCGCCGTTCCATAGTCTGCACCAGAGCAAGCCGAAGCGCATGCTCTTTGTCATGGACGTGAGCGGGAGCATGTACCGCTTCAACGGCCAGGACGGTCGCCTCGAGCGCGTCTTGGAGACGTCGCTCATGATCATGGAGAGCTTTGCGGGCTTCGAGTCCAAGCTCGACTACTGCATCATGGGGCACAGTGGCGACTCGCCGGCGATCCCGTTTGTCGACTTTGGGAACCCACCGGTGGACCGCAAGGAGCGGCTCAAGGTGCTCCAGAAGATGGTCGCGCACACGCAGTACTGCATGAGCGGCGACCACACGGTCGAAGCGATCGACCGCGCGGTCCAGCAAGTCGCCGAAGCCGACGCAGACGACTACTACGTCTTTGTTGTGAGCGACGCGAACTTGGAGCGCTACAACATCCAACCCAAGCGCATGGGGCAGAAGCTCGTGGCCGACCCGACAGTGAAAGCCCACGCGATCTTCATTGCGTCGTTCGCAGACGAAGCTGCGCGCATCTTGCGCGACTTGCCGCACGGTCGCGGCCACGTGTGTCTCGACACAGCGGACTTGCCTCGGACGTTCAAGAAGATCTTCACGAGCGCGTTTGGGCACTGAGCGACGTCGGAGCGTGTCACGTACAAGACAGGGGCGATCTTGAGAGGCAAGAGGAAGTACAGAACCGTTGATGTCATTATCGACGTAGACACACGCTTCAAAACTGGCTGCACGTATGACGACTGCAGCTGGCTGCACTTGTGTGCGTGCGTGTGTGAGGACGCTCGAGCGAATGCACGCGGTCGCTCGCTCTATGCACCCAGCTCAGTCTCAATGAGCTCCACGAGCTTGTCCAAGTCCGCGAGCCCCTTCTTGACTTCGAACGTCCGGAGCGCACCGGTCGCCGTGTAAAAGTCAATGAGCGGCGCAGTCTCGTCGTTGTAGACGTCGAGGCGCTGCTTCACGATCTCGGCCGAGTCGTCCGGGCGCTGCACGAGCGTCGGCGTGCCGCACTTGTCGCACACGCCCGCGACCTTCGGGAGCAGCGGCGGCATGTTGTACTCGCCGTGGTTGATGTGCGCGACGTTGAAGCCAGAGCCGCAGCTCGTGCACACGCTGTTGCCAATCGAATCGACATCACAGTTAGTCTGTTAGTGAGCCGACGAGCGAGATGTGAGCTGTACCGATACGAGCCAAGACGCACCGACGACCGCTGATCTTCTCGGTGAGGATCCACTGCGGCAAGTCGATGTTCACGACCAAGTCGAGCTTCGTGACCTTCTGGAACTCCTCAGCTTGCGGCACGTTGCGTGGGAAGCCGTCCTGTCGAGTCATTGATCAGGCGCATTCACGTGAGCACTCGCGGCAATGCCATCTATCTGTAAGACAACGACGCACAGCAAGTGACACAGCGAGTGACACGTACGAGGATGAAGCCGCGCTTGGCGTCGTCCTGCTGCAAGCGCTTTTCGACCTACACCAGACGCACACCAGACGCATAGAAACCAAGTGTCAGTGCATTGCACTGGCGGTAGTAACACGCAGCGTTGCAGACGCACCATGTCGAGGATGATCTGGTCTGGCACGAGTGCACCGCGGTCGTTGTACGCCTGGCAGACACCGTCAAACGCAGTGAGTAAATACCTCGCGCGTGCAAGCCGCTACGGATCAACAGAGCGCCAGCAACACAGGCATGCAAAAGATCAGACGCACCTTGACCTTCTCACCCAAGACTGTGCCAGTCTTGATCTCGTGGCGCACGAGGTCGCCCGTCGAGATCGTCGGGATCTCGAGCATTGGCGCAATGCGTGACGCGTACGTACCCTTGCCTGCGCCTGGCGCGCCGAGGAACATGATCTTGAGCGACTTGGCGCTGCTCGAGCTGAATCCGCGCATGGTTCTGCCGGTAGTGTGTTGTGTGAGATGTGAGATGTGGACGAGCTGTTGTGCGCTGGAGCTGGCGAGGTCGAGAGTGCTGCGTGCGCTCGTGCAGCGAGGTCGGCGATGACGTCCTGCTGGTTGAGGTTCACAGCAACGCAAGCATTGCGTTTCAATCAGAAACGGAATGCAACTCAATACTTTAACCATGTTATTTTGGTGGCGTTTTTGGTCTGAGGGCAACTGGAATCGAGCCATAATATTCCAAGCGTGGACTCTATTTGTTTCTGATAGTGAAATAAACCAAATGTCAACTCAAATTTCACATACTTGTATTTATCAGAGGAATTTCCATAATTCAGTACGTATGTACTGAGTTTGCCCCTAGAGGTGATATATAAGATGCATTTCAGTACATTGCTTGAGGTAAAACTTAAGTGCGCTCTGATGATCAAGACGGTGCGTGTGCGAACTTAAAAACCTAAATTTGGACAAATCACTATCATATTTAAAGAAAAGATATCCGATAAGATACGAGATCGTGCAGCTAGACAGAGGTGCATTTGGGAAGCGCGCATGGCTCGAGCATGACATGACTCGCTCAAGCATTGCATCATTGTCCAATCTTCCGATCCAGCAACATGGCACAAGCAAAGAAGCAAGCGAACTTCGGGACCGCAAGATTCTCGCTCGATGTAGCAGACATCACTGCAGCAAGGCAATGCGGGTTACTTCGACCAGTCATCGACGTTGACATCGGCCCAGCGAGCACGACGCACGGCCATGTCTACGACCGTCAAGACAACGTTGGTGTCGACGTCTTTGAAAGCCAGAAGGCCATTCAGCGGCGGTGCAAGGCTCTTGCGGCTAAGTGCGGCTTTCAGCTGTATGTCAAGCACAGAGGCGTCAAGGCAAACAGCTCGGGTAACGCGAAGTACACCTGCAAGATCGTGAACGGCTTGCAGTTTTTGGACACGACAGCAGCTCCAGGCGTGCTCGAGTGTCCTTTCTTCATCAACGTGTTCAGCAAGAATGGGTGCTGGAAGGTCACAGCAGCAAACTTCTGTCACAACCACGCGAAGCACATCGATTCTTCCCGACCACCTTGGGTTGAAGGCTCCGTCCCAGCTCCTGCTCGCGCCATGCGCAACACAACTCAAGACATGGACCAGATCACGTCTTTGGTCGAGCTCAACGTGTTCCAGCGCATGCGGGTTCAGTCTCGACACTCAAAGGCAAGGACATCACGACATACCTGCGGTCGCTAGGCGTCACGATCAGTGCAAGTGCCGTGTCCAGAATGAAGCAAGCGATCGACGACAAACTTCATGGCGATCACGCGGAGAGCTACCAAAAGCTCGAGGCGTATCTAGATCCGATGGCGCAGAAGAATCTGGGCTCGATCTGGCGCTTTGACAAGGAGAGTGACGGAGTGACGTTCAAGAGGGCTGACTTCTTTCCGAGCGTCGGCATGCACATCGCTAAGATGACCAAGAGGCTTCTCGGGTTCGACGGAGTGCACCTGAAAGGCGAGATGAACCAGCGCGGCGTTTTTCTCGTCGCGACCGCCAAGGACTACTGCAACCACATTGTACCAGTCGCTCTCGCTCTCGTCCCAGTCGAGAACTTTGAAAACTGGTGCTGGTTCCTCCAGATGGTCAAAGACGGGCTCGACGGCGCAGCCAAGTTCACGGTCCTGTCTGACCGCCAAAAAGGACTTCTCAGCGCGGTGTCCAAGGTCTTTCCTGACGCCGGTCACTGCTACTGCATCCTGGCACATCATGGACAACGTCTCGCTGACGAAGACGTCACTGACGAAAGAAGAACGAGGCATCATCTGCAGCATGGCTTGAATCGACTGTGAGAACGACTATAAGCTGTTCACCAAGCAGCTCAGCAGCACCAAGGCTGCGGCATCTGAATACTTGGTCGGAATCGACATTCAGAACAGGGTCAAGTTAGCTTTCCAGAATCTGCACAGCCTCCCGACATACGGTGAGATCACATCCAACCTCTCCGAGCAGACGAACAGCTGGCTCAGTGATGAGCTTCGGAGCTCAAAGCCACTCGATTCCTTCCACCTCTTCTTTGTTCGGCTCAGCGAGCTCCTCTCCTCACGACGTCAGCTCGCTGGAACGTGGATTCGCAACTCTGGCGAACCCAACTTGGCCCCACCTCTCGCTGCTCAACTCAACGACCTGTCTCTGGCGAGCACTGCTTGCGCGTGTACGCCTTGCCTTGAAGAGGCGTACAACGTGCGGCACCTTGGGCGGCAGGCACCGGATGGCCTGACTCATCCGTGCCGACTCGTCTCGCTGCCCGAGAAAGAGTACACCTGCCGAAGCTGGAGCGACGAAGAGTTTCCGTGCGTGCATGCTGTGTGCGCTACGGCGGCTGAAGGGGCACCGCTCGCTCAACTGCACGACTCAGAGCGACTGTCAATCGGCCACTTCCGTGACACGTACACGCACCCATTTCTGCCGTGGCCGACTGATGGAGTTCTCGACCGAGACACGGCTTTACGCATTCCGGTGGTGCAAGTTGCTCCAAACGGTAAAGGCAAGCGCAGCTTGAAGCCAGGTCCGAAGCCAAAACACAAGAGACAGAAAGCAGTCGGTAGCCTTTAGGTTTGACTTATATACTGTATGCTGCATAGATAATTCAAATGAATGCATTGATCCTTGGTTTGTCTTTTAGGTGACTCATTTGCGTATTTACAGTTGACCTCGTTCTAAATTTTGGATTGATCTGAATTGGCTCGATGACATTACTGATATAAAAAGAGTGATGTGACTGGACTCTGTACACCTAGAGCTGCTTAGATTTCAGATTTCAGAGATTCTAGAATCTCGAACCCTTTTCTAGAAGGAGCATCCGCCATTCGTACTTAGTGTACTGGCGCCCAGTCAACTCACTCGCACACTCTGTCCCGGTCGCTTTTAGCAGTTCTATGCGGTGGCAAGAAAGAAGACTGACTTTCAGTAGGAGTTTTGCACCTGGAGGGACTCGAACCCTTGCCACCTGCTCGTGAAAGCAGGGCTCTAACCAATTGAGCTACAGGCGCATTGCTTGTTGCCGCTCGGTGTCGCATATTTGTGCTTACCAAATCAAGTCAGTTTTCCCAAAATTTAGGTTTGTACTTAAGCAGTTCGAACCTACTGATTGGTCGGGTGTACTGATTCAGTACATTGTTGATAACGTTGTTGTGAGGGCAAACTCAGTACATACGTACTGAATTTGGAAATTCCTCTATTTATCACTATCAAACTCAAACCCAGTCCACGCTTGGGCATGAATGGCTCGATTCCGGTCCACGGTTCACGTCAACTTCAGGAGGTTTGAAGCTTCAATAGTGAAGAAAGTCATGCCACAGATTTCTGGAGCAGCGATCGGACAGCAATCAGGGTCGGCGCTATGAGGCGCTGCCGGCGAACGGTGCTGACGACGACAGCGACCACGAGGACCTCAACGAGCAAGTGGATGAGCGCGCTCGCGCTCGCGACGGCGGTGGTCGCGATCTGCGTCGCGCTCGGTGCGACCGCGCGCCTGACGGTGTTTCTAGTGCTCTCGGCGCTCTACTTGCCGTCGTACCTCGATGGCGCCGAGTACACTGGTGAGCGGTACTGGCCAGCATTTGCAGCGTTCTGCAGCAAGCATCTCTCAGCCATGACGATGACGCTCGACTACGAGGAGCCGATCGACCCGACGAAGCGGTACATGTTCTGCTCGCACCCGCACGGACTTCTCTCGGCGCACCACGGCATCCTCATGCAAGGCTCTTCGAAGCCATGTACGTACGCGCGCTGTTCACACATGTGTGTCGTGCAGATCCAAACATCTCTAACGTCACAACACAGCGTTCCACGAGCTCTCGCCCATGGCGACGCGCCGGCACCTCGCGGCGTCTGTGGTCTTCCGCATACCGCTCTACCGCGAGTACTGCCTGTGGCTCGGCTGCGTTGATGCGAACCGCCGCGTCGCGGAGCGCGTACTTGGAAGCGACAAGAGCATCGTGATCCTCGTCGGCGGCATTGCTGAGCAGATGCTCTCGCAGCGCGGAGACCACACGATCTACGTGCAGAAGCGCAAGGGACACATCCGCTTGGCGCTCAAGTACGGCACACCGATCGTCCCAGGCTACAGCTTTGGTGAGACGGACCTGTACACCCACTCAAGGTACGCGGCCGATTGTCCGACAGCGTCTCGACTCCACTCTCTAACGATGGCCACCTCGCTCTTCATAGCTTTCTGCTCTCGCTCCGGCGCTTGATTGCCAAGAAGTTTGCCGTTGCGCTGCTCGTGGGCTACGGCTCGTCGTGGTGGTGCCCTGTGCTGCCGCACAAGGACGTGATGCTCAACCACGTCTTTGGCAAACCGATCGCAGTCACAAAGTGCGACGACCCGACACCTGAAGCCATCGACGCGCTCCATGCGCAGTACGTCGCTGAACTCACGCGCATCTTTGATAAGTACAAGGCTCAGTACGGATACAAGGACGCGACGCTTCATGTGTGTTAGTACTGAGAGAGCCACGTGGTCTCGCGCATCACGAGCAGCACTGCAGTAGTAGCAGGAGCGTCTTCTGAACGTATGCATGTGCCATGCGCTCACTCTCTGCACACTAGCTCACGACTTGTTGGCGCTTTCCTAGTGCGTCATCGCAGTGGTCGTGCGTCCTACGCGACGTAGAGCAGTCGGTGCTCGTTGCTGTCGTGGCGCCGCAAGTACTCTTTCTCGATCAGGATCGCGACGTTCTGCTTGATCATGTCGGGCGACGGCGCGAACTGACTGTGGAGCATCTCGACAACGTCGACTTCGAGCTGCGCGAGCAGAATGTCGCGGCGCGTCTTGAGCACGCGCACGATCGCAGCTTGGAGCGCCATCTTGCGGTCTTCTTCGACTTCTCGGCTCGTCGCTTTCACTGCCTTTGGTGACTCCACTGGCGTACTTGGCACCGCCTGAGCAAGAGCGAACATGACACAGTCGAGACAGCACGTCGTTGTGAGCGAGTGAAGCGAGTACAAGATGACAGTGCCGAGCGCAGCAGCGCCGCAGGCGACATCAGACGTACCGAGATGCGCAGCTTGCGGCTCGAGAAGCCAAAGTTCAGTGCGTAGACTGGGTTCTCGCACACACCAGACGCGCTCAAGAGGATCTTTGCCTACTCACAGCGCACGAGCGACCGCGTGGTGAGGTTCAGGACTGCGCAGCTTCACAGCAATAGAGCATCCGTACCTTGACAAGACTCGCGATGTGGTGGCTCAAGTCATTCGGCTGGATGTTTGTCAAGCGCCGCAAGTCAGCGAGACTCAGCTCAGTCGGTCGGTTGAACTGCGCACGAGGTAGTCAGCTCATTGTGTCAGTGGATCTTGACAGCTTCTCCTTCTCTCGGCACATTCAACACGATGTGGTGCGCACCTGCAAGAGGATCAGGATCTGGTAAAAGCTCAGCGCAAACTCGAAGCGTTTGTCAAAACACGTCGACTGCACCGTGCCAAACGACAGGTGGTGGACCCACAGGAGCTTCCGGCCACTGCTGCGCTCAGTGTAGAACTTTGTAAAGAGCGCAATGTGCGCGTCGACTTCTGGCGGCAGCAAGAGCGTCGACTCGGCAGTCGTTGACGAGATCGGCCAGGCGCCAGCGGTGAGGACGTCGCAGTGGTACGACGTTGACAGGTGAAAGCCGATCGCAAGTGCGTTCGTAGCGTTCTCGCGCCGGAGCTCAATGTCTTTCTCCTCCATCCACGCCGCGAAAGCACTGAGGAGGTCCTGCTCATGCAACGCAATCGAGCCACCGAGTGTGAGCGTAGTGACAAAGCACAGATGCGTGAGAGCCAAGCAGCTAGCGCACCTTGCTCAGTAGTTTGTCCTTCAGCATCTTCTGGAGCTTCGAGACAAAGTCGTGGCCGCAGATGTCGCGGAGCTTCTGGATCAAGAGGATCTCCAAGTCGTTTGCGATCGACGTTCCTAGAGCAAACACGACGATACAAGACAGACTTGAGTGAGACGAACTCGAGTACGAAATGACCTGACAAGGCAAAGTGCGGCAGTCCAATCACACACCTTTGATCAGTCGCTTGGCCAGGAACTTGGCGTAGTACTTCTTGAACACGTCCTTGTCGTCAATGAGGCAGAACACGATCCCGATGTTCTCAATCTTCTTCTCGAGCGTCTCCTCCGACAGCAACGGCGTGCTTGGAATCCCAGAGCCAGCAGGATGGAGCTGGTGGTGGCCACTCGATCGCTTATCGTGCGACATCAAGCAGTGCGTGTACTTGGCAAGCAGCTCAGGGAGTTTCGGGTGCGAGTTTGCAAACGCTCGGCACGCCTGATACAGCAAGAAACAACCACTTGTGAGTCACTTGCACTGCGACAGACAACAGTGAGCACACTCAAGGCTGCGCACCTGGTCGAGCGCTCGTCGCATCAGCGCATTGAAGCCAAACGTCTCCTTGATCAGGTCGTAGTACCGATTCCGCACTTGCACGAGCGCTTCGATGTATCCTTCCGGGTTCTTCGACGCGTCATCGTGCCCAAACTTGCGCACGACGTCCAGTCCTCGGTGCTCAATGAACTTTTTCAGGATGTTCTGTTGGAGCACGCAGTATTGTACGCAGGATCAGTCATTCGCACCAAGTGATAGGTAGTGGCAGCGCTGAGCGTACTCACCTTGAACGAGATCAGCGCATGCTCAGTCGGGAGCTCCGAGAAGAGCATGAACAGCCGGTGGAGGTCGTCGGTCTGGTTGTTCACGAGAAATGCTTCCGCGTCGCCGCAGATGCGCTCTCGGTGCGCTTGCACGAGCACTTCGCAGCACGTCTGCCGAATGTCTGCGACCGTGCTATCAAATGCACACAACGACGACAGTAGCGTCACTATCTCGTGCTTTTGCTGAAGCGCAAAGGACAACAATACAGACGTACATGCGATGCAGACGCCCTTCACAGCGACGCTGTTCCTGACCGCAGAGCTGCTCGACCTCTTTCAAGTACTCAGAGATGCTCAGCTTTGCGATCAAGTCTTGTCCGAGCGCGCTGTAGTACGTCAGCGTGTGCTGTTCAATGTAAGCGCATGTTGGCGTGAGCGCGTGTGGCTTGGTCGTCTGCACACTATCATTGAAAGAGGAAGCGTACGCACCTGCACGAACGGACCCTCGAGCTCGTTACGGTACAAACTCATCGGGTCGTGCTTGCACAGGCCCAGTGCGTAGTACGTCTAGTGCATGTGGAGCAACCAGTTGATTGGTCATGAGGACGCGGTCACAAGCAGTTGCAAGCGGTTGCCACGAAGCAAACGAGAGCAGAAGCAGGACGACGCACCTCGACTGTCTTGGCGACGTACTCGCCGTTCTCAAAGCACTCGGTGCGCTCTCGACGCACACTGTCGTAGATCTCGACGATCGACTGCACGATGCGCTTCTTGAGCTTTGCGAACGCAATGTCGTTCCAGATGTGGAGCGCGAGCTGTCGGATGCGATGGACACATCAACGTCAGCATGGCAACGGCATGTCGCCTCAAAACCGAGCAACCAAGCGACATCTGTGACCGCACCACTGTGACTGGAAAGACGCCTGGCACTGGTGCTTCGCCAGTCTCACAGTGCGAGTACCGGATCCAGTAGCGGTTCTGAGAGCAGAGACAGCAGCGTCGTGAGTGTGTGAGAGTGGACAAAGCGAGCTAAGAGAACAACAGAGTCGTGGAGCGTACCAAGTAGCGAAAGAGCTCCGAGATGTAGCCCGTGCCGGTCGTGAACGACTCGAACGCGGCGCAGTATTCTTTCAGGAACGCCACTTCGCCGTCGAGACGCTGCAGCTTCTGCAGTTCGCAACCACAGCATATGACTCGAGTGTCAGCCACTGCTGCAGTGGGGAACGGCATTCGCGGTAGAGATGTACACAACAGACGAACCTCTAAGATGCGCTCGACGTTCGCAACGAGCAGTCCGCGCAGTCGAAAGAACAGCATCTCGGCTTGCGGCGCGCCAGGGTTCGTGCAGATCTTGTAGATGCTTCTGCTCCAACGCAACGTCCATGCGCAATCAGGATGGTCGTCCTCAGCGTCCACATCCTTACACAAGCGCAGCCGACACAAAACAAGGACGTACGAGTACATCTCGAGCCATTTGTCGTTCGTGAGCGTCTGCGGAAGTCCCGAGACGAGCGACACGAGCGGCGGCTGCATGTCCTCCCACACCTTTTCAAAGTTCACCTGAGCAGCGCAGCGAAGACAACGATTGGTGTGAGGTGTCACATACACACACAGGCAGACACGCTCACAAAGCGAGAGCGACGCACAGTCGACGTCTTGAGCAGCGACATCGTCTTCGTCCCGCGCTTTCGCTTTGCTTGGATTGCAGCAACTGCGAATTTGAGCGCCGCTTCAACACAGCAGATTAAAGCCTTGCGTTTGTAGACTCTCTTTTCTGCAAATTGCACTCAGTAGACATTATTTTTATTCTATATGTGAAAATGATCGTAGCGAGTGCAACTTCCCTGGATTCTGTAACGATGCACAGCAACGACGAAGAGGAGCTCGTGCTTGTGGAGCAAGAGCTCGAGAGCCTCGAGCAGGAGCTCGCGACGCTGCTTGCGCGCCAGAGCCACTTGCAGGAGCGCAGACGCGAGCTGCAGCGCGCGCTGTATCTCGATGACAGCGAAGCAGCCGATGGCAGCAGTGGCACGAGCGAACCTGCTCAGGACTGGAAAGCCGAGTTTGAATGGACGGGTCGTGTCCACGCGCTGCTGCGAGACCAGGTTCGTGCTGCATTGGTACATGGCACCAGTGCTTCATCTATATGGCGACTCACATCGCTGCTGTGTTGATGCTGCAGTTCCACTTGACGCAGTTCCGATCCGTGCAGGAAGAGGTCATCAACGCGACGTTGTCGAACACGACGTGTTTGTGATCATGCGCTCGGGTGGCAGCAAGAGCCTGTGCTACCAGCTGCCAGCACTCTTTCACGAGGTACGCAAACGCCGCGCGACGATAGAACAGTGCTAGGACACCGCTATCCTCACGTCGACTCACACCACACGCACTGCGCTCGTGCACATGCAGAACGAGGGCTTCACAGTCGTGATCTCGCCGCTGATCTCGCTCATTCAAGACCAGGTGTCGATTTTGCTTCACTGTCACACTCTTTCACACACTTACTGACTTCTTACACGCAATGCGTCGTGAACCAGGTCATGCTGTTCAACACGATCGCAGGCGACGGTGCTGCTCGCCAACTCTGTGGCGACCAACCGCGTGCGGAAGCGACGATGATCCACCGCGAGCTCTTGGACCCCGCGAGCAAGCTCAAGATCTTGCTCGTGACACCAGAGAAGCTCATCAAGAGTAAGCTGCTCATGTCACGTCTTGAGAAAGCGTACCAGAGTAGTCGCCTCCAGCGCTTTGTGATCGACGAAGCGCACTGCTGCAGTCAGTGGGGCCACGACTTTCGAAGCGTACGTCGTGTGTCTCGTTGTGCTCTTGGTAAGGAATCAGACGGCTCACGCTGTTAGCTGCTCTTGTAGGACTACTCGAAGCTCGGGATCCTCAAGCGGCAGTTCCCGACTGTGCCGATCCTCGCGCTCACTGCGACCGCGACGCCACACCTCGTGTCGGATGTCAAGTCGATCCTCGAGATCCCGCGCTGTGTCTTCTTTCGCACGTCGTTCTTCCGCAAGAACCTCTTCTACGATGTGCGTGCTACACGTTCAGGACGTACGCTTTCGTCGTCAGCATCGACGGCAGAGCATACTTCCAACTCTCTCTCACACACACTCGCACTCGTACTTGCGGCCACTGCATGCGTAGGTCGCTGAGAAGCCTGCGCGAGACGAGACTGCGCTCACGCAGCTCGTGACGCTCGTGCAGTCGTGTCCTCGCCGACCGATTGACAGAGGCAGAAGACATGAGAGCAAGGGACAACGAAGAGAACGATCATGATAAGTGATTAGAGATATCATAGAGTTCGCTCGAATCTAGACTTGCGTTCAACATGCCGAGTCGTTCACTCTTAGTCGTCGCGTGACAACGTCGACGATTGATGCACAAGAGAGTGGCGAGCAGCCACGATAAGCGTGATGGAGAAAGAGAAGTGTCTAGTCCAGTCTGAGTGGTGGAAGTTGGGCTCCATCAATGAAGTCACTGCGCGACAACTAGTATCGATTTCACTCTATCGCTAGCAAAGAGCTTCTCTTCCCACTGCTAGCGACCAGTAGCTCACTTGCAAACTAGCGCTTAGCGACAATGACGAGCACGAAGCGACCGAGCGAGACAGCGATCGAGCCGTCTGCGCCAAAGCGACCGCGTGCACCACCATGGGTCGTGAATCGCGACTGGAGGTTTCGCACGATCAAATGCAAACTCAACTCGCTGCTCCGCGATCGGGAGCAACCTGTTGCTCAAGCTGTCAGGACAGAGATCGAGAGCACTGCGCGCGCGTTGCATCAGATACGAGTCGAGTCAACGCATATCTCGAACCTGCACCTGCTGTGCGCGCTCGGAAGCAATGACACTATCGTTATCCCGACACTCGACAGAACTTTTTTCGAGCGCATCGTGGCTGGAGCTGGGAGCAGTCGAGGTAGAGGCATCAATCAAGACCTCACACGCACGATCGAGGAGTATCGTCTCGAGCGACGCCAAGTCGCAACCTACAGCGCTCCTGCGATCACTGTGTGGAGCAACAGCAAGAAAGAGATCGCAGCGAGCATGCGAGCGAACGCTCACACGATGATCAAGTGCACATTTTACCGTCGTCTGCACGCATACGTGCGTTCGCGTTGCGCTCTCTCCTCCCGCTCGGCTCACGCATTGATCAAACACGCATGGGACGACGGTGTCAACGACGATCTGTCGCTTGCATTGCGAGCTTGGCTCGTGCACAAGCCAACGCGCGCCAACATCCGAGCGCACAATGCAAACGCACGCACACGCGCTCCAGTCAGGCATTCGTGCATGTGCGAATGGCGTCGAGGTCGACACAGTTGCAGACGCGATCGCAGTGTGCGTTCGACGAGACGAGCTCGAGCGTGCCATTGACGGCACACCTGCGCCACGCACGTTCGCTCTTTTACCAGTCGCTCGGTCAGCAGTGCCTGGGCACTTTGCGGTATCAAGTACTGTGCTCCGTGAAGTGTGCAAGCGCGCCAACATCGCTGAACAGCAGCGCACGTTTCGAGCGTTCTTTGCGGTTGAGCGCTTCGAGCGCAATGGATGGCAGTTCGCTGACTGCATCTCGACAGACGGGTACAGCGTCTCCATCTTGCTCAAGAAACCGAAGCCAAGGAGCAGCACACGCCGCGACAGCAGCGACAGCAGAGAGGACCGCGAGAGCGAGATCAGCGAAAGCGAGAGCAGCGGAGACAGCGACAGAGACAGCGGCGACGGCGAGAGTAGCGACAGCAGCGACGGAGGAGGCAGTACGAAGGTCGTCATCGGCGTCGATCCTGGCGTCCGCATGCTCGTCACCGCCGTCAGCGATGCGCCATACAGACGCCGGATTGACAAGCCGAGCAAGCGTGAACGGCAACAAGTTGCGCATGGCCCGAAGTGGCATGTCAAGCAAGCTCGCAAGAGAGCCAAGCGAGAGCATCAAAGACGTCGACGTGTTGAGCGCAATGATCAGCGTCCATTCACTCATCGGCTCCAGCGACAGCGCAATCTCGAAGCACGTCGCGCTGCAAGCGCCGCTCCAGCGACAGCGCAATCTCGAAGCACGTCGCGCTGCAAGCGCCGCTCCAGCACCTCAGCGCCACACGCAAACAACACAGATCAGCAGCCGGGCACTGCGCCACCACTCGACCGCGACCAAGGCGCGTGTTTGGCACGACCGTCTTCGCACGCGAGAGCCGCACTACCAGAACATGCTCGACTTCATGCCGACATGTAAGACTCCGTTCTACGCAGACTACATGCGGAACCTGAGCAATGGCGTATTGCCGTTGCTGCAGCAGCGTATCACGTACTCGGCAGACAAGTCAATGCGCAAGTGGCGCTTCATGCACCATGTGATGCAGCCGAAGGCGCTCCGGCGCATCGTGAACACCTTTGCGCCGCTCAGGCGTTCAAGTGGCGTCGTGGACTTTGGCGATTGGGAATCGCAAGGCGTCATTCGTGCTCACCCGCGCGTTCCGCTCAAGGCACTGAAGTGCGAGCTGGAGAAGCGTGCGCGCGTTCTCTATGTCGACGAGTACAGGACCAGTCGGCAGTGCTCCACATGAACGCTGCGACTCGAAAAGTGTGAGTTCGAAGGTGTCAAGAGCTACGCAGTGTTGCGCTGTACGACATGCAAGACCGTCTGCGATCGTGACGTGAACGCGGCCCACAACATCCAGCGAGTCACACAGGCGAAGCTTGCTGGCGAAGATCGTCCAGCATACCTCGCTCGACTAGTGTCGTAGAAGGAAGAAGGGAATGCGTGAGCTCGGGAGGTCCTTCGGGGCCATCGCACCTGCTTACACGAGTCCAGCCCGTAGTCGAACGTTGGATGTGTACTTCGTGCACGCGTAGCTAGTAAACGCTTTGTGATCCACTACACGCTCTCCAAGGTGCGTCTTTGTCGATGCTGGCGCGTGTGTCTCTCGTTGTTTGGTGCAAGCTGACGAGTCGCATTGTGTTCTCTGTGATGGCGCCGTAGTCGATGGAACGGTACTATCAAGAGTCAGGACGCGCAGGTCGCGACGGAGATCCTGCGCGCTGTGTGCTCCTGTATCGCGCCTCAGACGTCATTCGCGTGTGCAACATCGTGCACGCAGAGACTGGCGGGATGCGGAACTTGCGGCTCATGATCGAGTACGGTGAAGACCAGGCGCAGTGTCGCCACGCGATCATGGCTAAATACTTTGAGTACGTGAACGTGTGTATGTTGGTCGTTAAGGACTCGTTGCACTGGGAGGATGCACTGACATGCGCTGTGTGATGTCGTAGAGGACTTTGACGCAAGCGCAATGTGCACCGATGGGTGTGACAACTGCAAGCAAAGCCGTGGCGACCTCGTCGAAGTCGACTACTCGGAGCACGCGAAAGCGATGCTCCATATCCTCACTGAGGCCAAGCGCATGTGCGTTGTTGCTCATGGCGAGCTCTTGCTGCGAATGCTGGATCAAGACTGACTTTCTAACTGCGTGCGCGTGTGCTGGTTGGACGCTGTCAGGGAGCGTCGCGTGACAATGAAGCAGCTCGTCGACGAGCTCAAGACGAAGAAGTTTGGACTCGAATGGCGCCATCTGGAGCCGCCACTTGCGGTTGTCTCGCGCGACCGATGCGAGCGCTTGATCATCCACCTCATGATCAAGAACATCCTCCAACCGGAGATCAGCTACACGGCATACAACACGATCTGCTACCTCGTCGTGGGGTCGTCGCATCGGCGTTTGGTGAACGACCAAGTGCGCGTCGTCATGAAGCAGGCTGCTGCTGTGTCAGAGGACCGAGACAATGGCGATGACGACATACCGCTTGCACAGACTGGAGCTCGCGCTCGATCGCAAGCAGCAACAGCCGCAACAGCAGCAGCGAAGTCTCACTCAGGAAGAAGAAGCGACGACTAGCTGAGCCTGAGGTGATTGACATCAGCGAGTAGTTTTGGTAGTGATAAAAACGAGTGAGGAAGTGTGTGACGCGGTTGGTGTGTTGCACTTCACAAAATCCATCGCTTGTGATTGGCGGATGCGTTGACTCGAGCTTTGTATGAGTAAACACTGTGTCACTTGAAGCTCGCAAGACTCAAAGCAAAACATCAAAGACACTTCGCGATCAAGGACATTAAGCGCACAAGCAGCACAAGAACAGACACGATGGCAGGCGGACGCAAATACGTGATTGGCGGCAACTGGAAATGCGTACGTTAAAGTATGAGCGTCGCTCTGCCGATGCAAGTAAGTGACGCAGTGCTCCAACTTGCTCGCTCGCGCATGAACAGAATGGCACGCAGCAGTCCGTGCGCGACCTCGTCGCGACGCTCAACTCGGCAGAAGTCGACGCGTCGCAGGTCGAAGTGATTATCGCGCCACCGGCGCTGCACTTGCAGCTCACGAAAGAGCTCGTGCAGCAGAGCATTAGCGTGAGCGCGCAGAACGTGAGCCTCACCGGCTACGGCGCATTCACTGGCGAGATCGCGGTCGAGCAGCTCGTCGGTGCGTTTTGACATGCTTGAATCCTGTTAGGACGCTTGAGAGCACGTACATGCGACGAACTGACTGTGGTCGCATGCTGCAGACTTTGGGCTCACGTGGACGCTCACGGGCCACTCGGAGCGCCGCGCGTACTACGGTGAGACAGACGAGATCGTCGCGAAGAAGACGAAGCGTGCGCTCGACCTTGGTCTCAAAGTGATCTTTTGCATCGGTGAGACGCTCGAGGAGCGCAAAGCAGGCAAGACACTCAACGTGATCACGCGCCAAACACAGGCGCTCGCAAGCATCATTAGCGAGCAGGACTGGAGCCGCGTCGTGATTGCGTACGAGCCAGTGTGGGCGATCGGTACCGGTGTCGTTGCGACGCCAGCGCAAGCGCAGGAGGCGCACAAGAACCTGCGCGCGTGGATCGCTGCAAACGTGTCGGCTAGCGTTGCGCAGAGCGTGCGCATCATCTACGGCGGCTCGGTGAGCGCGAAGAACTGCGCTGAACTCATTGCGCTCGCTGACGTCGACGGCTTCCTCGTCGGCGGCGCGTCGCTCAAGCCCGAGTTCAAGACGATCATTCGCAGCGCACTGTAAAGACTGGGTGACTGCTGGCCAAGATGCCTTTCAACAAGTTGCCTTCAACAAGACGAGTGTCCATGTATAGACGCGACCGAGATAGCACTGCGACCTTTCGTAGATCCAATCACACGCGTCGCTATCTTGAACAGCAACATAACGTTGCACGTCACACACGCGCGCTCAGCATTGCACTCGACACGCTTGAACGAGTCACAAAAGCAGCAAGACGTACGCGCGCTTGAGCGAGCAGAGTCCATCTGCAGCAGTGATGGCGTCGGTCGCACCATCGGATGCGAGCAGCAAGCGCTCGTCGCGGCGCAAGGAGAAGAAAGTGCGCATCAACCTCACGCTCTGCAAGTACGAGGTCGTGCGCAAGATCGCGCGCGACCGTGGCTGGGTCATGGTCACGGACGAGAACGACCGCGCTGGCATCAGTGCGTGCAACGTGCACTGGATTGACGTCCCGGACTTTGCGAACACGTTCAAGATCCTCTTGCCGTACCAGAAAGTCAACCACTTCCCCGGCATGTCCAACCTCGCGCGCAAGTCCAAGCTCGCTCGCAACTTTGAGCGCATGAAGAAGCTCTTCCCGGACGAGTTTGACTTTTGCCCGCGCACGTGGATCCTCCCGTTCGACTTCCGCGACTTCCAGACGCACTTCAACGCCGACGGCGTGAGCCAAAAGACGTTCATTGTCAAGCCCGATCACTCGTGCCAAGGTCGCGGCGTCTTTCTCACGCGGAACCTCAGTCAGATCAACCGCGCAGACGTCCTCGTCGCTCAGCAGTACATCGCACGGCCGCTCCTGATCGCCGGCAAGAAGTTTGACTTGCGCATCTACGTCCTCGTGACGTCCTGCAGTCCACTGCGCGTCTACCTCTTCAAAGACGGACTCGTGCGCATGTGCACGGCTGACTACGTCACGCCGAACGCCGACAACATGGAGCAGCGCTTCATGCACTTGACCAACTACGCCGTGAACAAGCACGCCAACAACTTTGAGCTCAACAAGGACGCGAGCGAAGACGGGAACGGGAGCAAGCGGTCGCTCCGGTGGTTCTTCGCGTGGCTCAAAGAGTCGTACGACGACGCGCGCGTTGACGCGCTCTGGGACAAGATCGGTGATATCTGCCTCAAGTCGATCCTAGCAGTCCAGCCATTGCTCGCGCAGGAGTACCGCTCGACGTTGCCAAGAACTTGCGCAAGTCGGTCTACTCGGCGTCGCCTGGCGGTCCGTCGTCGCAGCAGCTCTACGGTACCGACCCGACTCGTCCAGCCACAGCGAACGAGACATCGTCGAGTGCTTCTTCGACAGCGTCGGCTTCATCGTCTGCTGGTGCGGCATCGTCGTCATCGTCGTTCTCGATCCTTGGCATGGATGTGCTCGTGGACGAGAGCCTCAAGCCGTGGCTGCTCGAAGTGAATCACCTCCCGAGCTTTGGCTGCGACTCGCCGCTCGACTGGAACATCAAAGAGCGTCTCATCTCGCAGACGTTCGACATCCTCAAGATCTCACCGGACGACAAGGACCGGTACGACGCCGAGCAAGCGCGGTCGACGCAAGTGCGGCTCTACGGCGCCTCGGCGAGTGCTACCAGTAACCAGAGCAGCAACGACAGTAACCAACTCCCGGACATCCACGCTCCAGCGTTGACAAAGACCGAGCCTTCAAGACAACAACAGCAGCAGGCCGAGCACGATTCGAGCGCGCATGAGCGACCCGAGACGTCGTACCAGAGCTTGAGCGCAGAGGACTTGCGCGACGCACTCACAAAGTACTACACAGTCTTCAACGCCCATCGACTCAAAGACATGGACAAGATCGTGGCCAAGTACGTGGATGCGCAAGAGGAGCTCAACCGAAACCTCGTGCACAAGTACGGCCGAGCGATCAGCGACTTTGTCGCGCCGAGTGCGTCTACATCATCCACACCATCGTTGTCTGCTGGTCCCGAGACGCTGTCGTCGTCTCTTGTCGAAGACGAGAGCGCTGCGAGTCCAGCCGACGACGAAGACCTCGTCGACTACATTGACTTGTACCCGTCGACGTCGTCGCCAGCACTGGCAGTGCACTGCAAGTACCGCAAGATGCTCGAGGCGTCACAGCAGCACATGAACGAGCAGCAAATGCGCTTCTCGGCGCCGCTGCAGCACCGCAAAGGCACGGACGAAAGCGGCAGCAGTGGCATGGGACTCCCGCCGCTCCGAGGCGCGCAGAAGAGAGACCAAACCGGTCGCGACTGCTTTGGCTTCACAGGCACAGACAAAGCCAAGTGGCTCGCAAGTGGCGGCAGCGAGAAGCGCGTGAGCGCAGTGCCAGGGCCGATGCAGATCGCTGCGGCGCATCGCATGATGATGGGGCACGCGAGCCAGAAGCTGTCGATCAAGCCGCCGACGCCGCCAGAGCTCCAGCCGAGAGCGAAGAAGGAGCAAGTGAACTACGGACTGCAGTACCGCGAGCGCCTCGCGACGCTCAAGCACAAGCCGACGGTCGCAATGGCTCAGATCTCGTTTGGCTGCTTCGATTGACATACAAGACGCACTTCTAATGAACACACACGTACACTACGCATCGCCATCTACAGACTCACATACTGGAGGCGCACTAGACCACGGAGCTCCGGCGCTGACCGCTCGGCTGCTGCGTCTCGATCTCTTCCCACGTACACCCGACGACTTTCTGGACAAACTCGTCGGACCACGTCTTTGGCTCTGCCGGTGGCGCCTCGCGGTCATGGAACACCGCGCTGCACGTCTTGCACACGCGGTGCTTGTCTGCTGCCGCGTTCGTGCGCGTGACGTGCGCTTCAAACGCTTTTGGGAACTTGCTCGTCTCGATCGAGACGTGCGAGCACTGGCCGCAGCACAGACGCCCGCAGTGGCGGCAGTGGTGACGCCGCACACCAATGCGCAAGCGACTGAACGCCCGCGCACAGAGCATGCACGCCGAGCGCTCGGCGTCTGGGACCCACACGGGCGGGTACGCGATCTTACTGAAGAGCTGCCGCAGCGTCTTGCGGTTCACTTTGTCAAACACCATCTTGTCGTGCTCGTCCTTGAGATCCAAGCGCGCGCCGTGGCGCACAAGGCGGTACGCAATCTCGTACATCGACAAATCGAGTGCGCGGTGGAGCAGCGTGCTTGCATCGAGCGGCGCGTTCGGGTCCGCGCGGTGCTGCAACAGCATCTCGGCAATGAGTGGCTCGTCGCGCCGCGACGTGAGGATGTGCACGCCGAGCGCCGTCTGGTTCCGCGAGTTCACGTGCGTGACGCTCGCGCCGTGCTCGAGCAGGAACTTGGTGATCCGCCGCGACTTGGCAGCTGCGAGGTGCAGCGGCGTGTTCTGCCGGTTGTCAACGCTGTCGAGCAGCGCAGTGCGCGTCTTTGATCGCTGGCACAGGAGCTTCACCGCGGCAAACTGACCAAAGCGCACAGCGATGTGGAGCGCCGACTGTCCGTGCACAGTGTCGCGCTCCGTGACGTTGGTCGTCGCGTCCTGGAGCGCAGCGCGGAGCAGCATGAGGTTGCCCGTGCGCGCGGCGCGGAGAAAGTCTGGGAGCTCGAGCTCGCTCTGGCGCGCGCCAAAGTGGCTCACCGATCCGCGAGAGCTCGCGAGCATCTCGGTCGCGTCGACTGCGAGACTGTCGCGCGTCGCGAGCGTCTGCTTGAGCTCGAGCGTGTTCAAGTCGCTCGGGCGGTACCGCATCATGCTCTCGCGGTACCCCGAGCCGTGGAAGTTGTTGGTGCTTCCGCTGCTGCTGCTCGCGTCGAATGACGAGCGCATGTCGAACGTCAGCGACTGCCGCGTCGACGTGCCCGAGCCAGACGCAAGCGGCGACGTTGGAAGGATCGGCGATGAGCTGAGCGAGTTGCTCGAGCCCTTGCGCTGGAGCGAGATGCGCTTTGCGTCAGACGCCTTTGTGCGTGAAGAGCGCAGCGAGACGGGGATCTGCATTGAGCGCCGTGACGACGGCCGCAGCAGCATCGCGTGCGGCTCAGGCGGGAAGTAGTCGTCGCTCGTGTCGTCGCTCGCAGCAGCGATCGCATCTTCGTTACTGTTGTTGTGTCCATTCGTTTGTTGCGGTGACGACGGGCTGCTCGATGACGCCGTGTCGGTCGACGACGTCATCGAGCTCGTCGAGTGCTTCTTGAGCATGCTCATTGGCAGGGATGCCTGCGAGCTACTGTGTGGCGCAGCGTACCAGGCTGGATCACCTGATGCATCGTCGTCGTCGTCGCTAGAGAATGGATGCGCGGTGGTGCTCGGCTTGTTGTAGTGAGCAGACGGTGGCATAGTGTCGTCCGAGAGGATGCTGTTCGATGCGCGGTGCTCGGTCATCATCGCTACAGTCGTCGAGTGCCTCCGAGCACGCAGAAGTGGAAATGCCAAGATGTCGACAGTAGCAACGAGAACACACGACGACGACGGACGTCGTATGGAACGAGGCGCCGCGCTTTTCCGCTCGAGCGCAGCGCTCGCTCTTCGCCATGCGGCTCTCCATGCTCGTGATAATGTACCATCTGGTTACTCGCTCTCTGACTAGCAGAGTGAGTGCGTTCCGAAGCACCGTCTTGCATTGAGGCAACAGCACGTGCGCCTAGGACGTGCATGTAGAGGCGCCGCGTGGGTCTCTTGAGCTGGTTACATACGAGCGCGAATCGGCACTGTGGCTCTGTGAGTGCGAACCAAATGCTCCTGTGCACGGCCAATGTGCTCTTGGGCAGCGCTTCTACAAGAGCGTCTGCTATCCGCCAGCCGACGGCTGCAGCCTCGATGGCCATAGCCTCGCTACGTCGCCACGAATCGCAACTGGCTTTGTAGGAATTTTGCTTTGACGCGGACACGAGTGCTGTGATCCTATGAGAAGCCGGAGTGGTGTCCTATCGATGAGTGGCAGTCGTGAGTGTGACGTCTCGCCACTGCGTCTGTCGACTGCTCGATCTCAGCAACTCTGCGAGTGCACGCATGATCATCACACATGTAAGAGTGACGCTCGAGCGCTAGGCGCTCTGGTCCAACACAAGCATTCGATGCATAACATTAGTGTGTCTTATCTATCGAGCATCCGACGACAGCAGCACGATGTCGATTACAGCGAAGCGCACGACGTCGACTGCTACAGCTGCTGCTGCTGCTGCGTGGAACAGCTCGCTCATTCGTCATCTTCCTCTGCCTCCTCGTCATCGTCTGCTTGCGCCACTGGCTGCGGCTTCTTGCCTTCGAGGTTCTCGAGCACCTGCACGAGCTGGAACTTGACCTCGTCGTTCATCTACAGACACACACGCGTCACACACACATGACCCAAGTAAGCGCACACTCACTGTTAGCAACGGCATCTCGTACATGCACTTATATACACCATGCGCAAGCTGCAGACTTGGGCAAGCAGCCACGCGCATCGCCGCTCGAGCAGCAGCATAGGGCGTGCGCTTGCAAGCGAGCGATGGAGCGTGCCGTGCGGCTGCTTGATAGCACGCAGCATGAAACACAGAGACGTACCATGAGGTCGGCGTTCACCTCCTCCTGCTTTGCGTCGACAAACTTCTGGAGGAGCTTCGCCGCCTGCGCAGCGCTGATCGGCTTCGAGCTCAGCACATCCATGCTTGTGTGTCGTCTTCGTTTGTTCAGTTGTGTTGTTGGCTCTCGAGCGGCACACTCGCGATCGATTTTTGAATTCAAGATAAGACAAACTGACCAAAGCGCACTTCATTTTGATCTTGACATGCTCGGCATGTCGTCCGCGCTCGCTGCATGGCTTGCGCAGTGGCCGCAGTGGGCGACTGCGTCCTGCGCGACGCTACTCAGTGTGCTTGTAGCGCTGCATGCTGCTGACAGAGCCACCGTGCGCTCGAGCAAACAGTCAGCAACTACGACGGCTGCAACACCACCATGCAACAGCACAAGCACCGGCAACGACGACTCTCGAAGCGCGTTCACATCCTTTCGGCGCCAGTACCTCACAGTCTACTTCCTCGTCATGTTTGCGGACTGGCTGCAAGGCACGCACATGTACAGCCTCTACCAGGTTCGTTTGTGCTAACGCGGACGCACAGCGTGACAACTATCCAACGCGACAGGACTGACTCGCGATCTTTGCGTGTGACAGAGCTACGGCGTGAACGTGAGCGCGCTCTTCCTCACAGGCTTCCTCTCGTCCGCGCTCTTTGGGAACTTTGTCGGCCCGATCGTCGATCGCTACGGCCGCCGCAACGCGTGTCTGGTCTACTGCGCACTCGAGGTGCGCATACCCACGCTCTTGGCCGCAGCTGCGAGCGAGCTTATTGACCATGCAACTGACAGACGGACATGCGTCGCGCTCTGTGCTCTCTATCTCCTTAGATCATCATCAACTTGCTCGAGAATGTCCCAAACATGCCGTTGCTGCTCGTTGGTCGCGTCCTCGGCGGCGTCTCGACATCGCTCCTCTTCTCCGCCTTTGAGAGCTGGATGGTCACAGAACACCGCGCTCGAGGTTCGTCTCACGCACTCGTGTCTCGAAACCCATGCTGTGCACCGTGGTGATCTCCCTCGCTTGCAATTGCACAGGCTTTGCAGATGAGCTCCTCCCGACGACGTTTGCCATTGCTTCAGAAGGCAACGGCGTCCTCGCAGTCCTCGCTGGCTTTGCAGCACAAGCCGCTGCTGATACCGTCGGTGAGATCGGTCCGTTTCGACTCGCAGTCGTCGTCACAGTCCTCGCAGCGGCGTTTGTGCTCGGATGGACAGAGAACTACGGTGCATCACGATCGTCATCAAGTGACGCGATTGCCACGAAAGCGCCAGCAGATATTCGCGCCACTGGTGCTCGACTCAGTCTCGACGCTATCGCACTCGGCCTGTGCTACTCTCTCTTTGACGGCGCAATGTACGTCTTTGGTACGTCCGCCACGCTATCTTGTCCGTATTGCTTTGAGGCTTGCATAGCCACACTGCGATCTAACAGCCTCTAGTGCGCGTCCAGTGTTCCTCTGGTATCCGACACTGGAAGACGTCGTGCCATCTCACGATCTTCCGAGCGGTCTCGTGTTCTCGAGCTTCATGCTCTGCATCGCGATCGGTGGGAAGCTCTTTGACCAGATCAGCTCGAGCGTCCGCAGCGAGCGCCTCGTGTGTGTGCTCAGCGCAGTGTCTGCAGTCGCGCTGCTCGTGCCGACGCTCACAGAGTCGTACTTGGCGATCCTCTCGGCGTTCTTTGTCTTCGAGGTACGTTTGTCAGTGGTTGTTGTAAACGAGAGTGCCTTGGATTGGTTACGTAACCTCGTTTGCCAGAGCAAGGCATCTCACAATGCTCTTGCTCACACTTGCGTTGTGTGTCTGCGCTCGTTCAGATCGCGATCGGGATGTTCACGCCGTGCTGCGGTGCGCTCCGGAGTCGCTACTTCCCAGCAGAAGGACTCAGCACGACGCTTGGTCTCTTTCGACTCCCAACGAACGTCCTCGTTGTGCTCGGCACTGGCGGCGCAAACTACTTGAGCCACGACGCACTCTTCTGCGGCTGCAGCGCCGTCCTCGCACTCTCGACTCTCTGTGGACTCCAGTTGCTCTCTGCTACATCGCCATCATCAACTCAGCGAGTCTCGACCACGCAGCAGAGTCGAAAGAAGACCGACTAGCGTACTCCACAGTAGCGAATAAGGCACGAGACGACCGAGAGAGAGAAGGACATTGACAAAAGACAGCGCACTACGTGACTTTCTTCTTGATGTAGAAGAAGATCAGGAGGAGCACGAGCTGCAGGGATCATCGACAGCAACGCACACTGTCAGCTGATGATCGATCGCAACGATTCACATGTTGTGAAAGACGCACCACGACTGCGGCGCCAATGGCGATCGTCATCTTGACGTTCTGGAGCCAGATGTGGCGGCGCAGACTCCGACTCGTCTGCGCAAACGCCGCCGACTGCGAACTGTCACGACACACACAAGGACGCGAGATCCTCCGACGTGTCAGTGTCTCGCTCTTGTCTGTCGTTTGCGCATGCTGTTTGCCAAAGCGAGACGCACCTGAGCTGCTCCGACTTGTCCACGAGGAGCTCGATCTTGTCGCCGCGCTCGAGCACTTTGTCTAGTGACGAGTAAGGTAGAGCATGAGTTGAGTCTGGTAGCTATGCGCTCTGCTCGCACAAGCCGCTGCATGCACAGCGTTGACGTACGGATGTTCTGCTGCACGTTGTCTTTGACGCTATCGAGGTCTTTCTTCAGCGCCTGGAGCTTCTCGGCGCCTTTTGCACTCGAGTACGTCTCCTACAAGCAACAAGCAGCCACGCGCAAGACACAGTCAGTCACAGCAGGCGCTCCATCGAGCCACTTACACACACATACACACGCAAACGACGTCAAGGACGCTTTGGACGCACCATCTGCTTCTTCAGCGTCGGTGCAAAGTCCCGGTTCAAGTCGAGCTTGAGCTTCGTCGCCTTGCCGCGAATGCCAAACTCGTTGTCAAAGAGCTGGTTGATGTGCTTGAGGAAGAGCGCGGCCGAGCTGCAGGCAGTCACATGTGTGTGTGTTCATGTATGTGAGCAGATAGCACATTGCGTGAGAGTTGGTCCATTCATTGCTCCTGCGTCGATAGAAAACACGGACGCACCTCTTGCCAAACGCCTCGTTCGTGACGCAGACGTACACGACCTCGTCTTCGACGCGATAGCTATACGTCTTGCCCTCGCAGTCGACCGACTCGACAGACGCTTCGTCAAAGCTGAGCTTCTTGAGCAGCTTCTGCGCGACTTCAGCCATCTTCTTGTCGCCACCGTTGCTGTACTCGGCGAGCGGACAGTTCTTGTTCGCGACGAGGCAGTAGTAGATCGTCATCGTGCTTCCCTTCCTTGTACGAGTGTCGAGTGTCGAGTGTCAAGTGTCGAGTGTCGAGTGCCGTGGACGCACAGACAGAGAGAGAGCGAGCGCTTGAGCGAGTCGATCGATGTACGTCGTGGCTTCGACTTTGGAATTTGAGCTGTTCCCGCATTTGTGGTGTGGCGCGATGTAGCACACATCATGCATCAATAATTCTAGGTTTTAAATTCAATTTGTACTATCAACCTAGAATGCTTACATACAAAGGGGCGGTACCTGAAGCGACGCGAACACACCAGCAACACCAGACGAGCAACACGAGCACGAGCACAAGCAGCAGCAGCGCTGCGTGTGCATGCACAAGCTCGTGAGCGCAGCGTCACGACGTTCACACCATCGTAACGAAAGAACCAGCGATGAACATCGACGATGAGCTCAAGTACTCGTACGCGTCCAAGCCGCGCGCTGTGCAGAACAACCGCGCCAAGTCGGCACAGTGCGTGCTCGCTTGTGTGTCTTGCCACTTGGATGCGTCCATCTGCTCTTCATGCGCTCGCTCACATGCCTTGCCTGCTTCTCATTGCACTCTACAGCAAGATCCTGCCGCCCAATATCATGCACGACCCTCGCGTCGTGCGCGGGAGCATGTTTGCTGGCGTACGACACTGTCTGCATTCCCTACTGCTCTCTCATGTACGGTGGCGCAACGAGTGACATCTAACCTAGCTGTGTGTGTGCATCTTCAGCACGTTCAGATGTCGTCAGGACACCGCAGTGACGACCGTGAACGAGTAAAGAAGCGTCGAAGCAGCGACCGGCCGACTGGCAAACCAAAGGCGAAGAGCATCTACGAAGCCCAGCGCGTTGCGTCCTACACCTGTACGACGATCACATCCCATGCACCTTGCAAAAAAAGGAGCAGCAGCCTCTCTCATAGTCGTTTGTGCTTGCTGTTGTATCTGTTTGCATGCACATGCTCCAGTCACGCCGTTCTCACTTGAAGCGAACCTCGTCGAGCAACTCCCTGCCGTCCCAGAGCGCGAGTCGAGCAGTCAGACTGACGCATTCGTCACGCGCACGGTCATAAAGCCCAAGGGCATGAACGTCGACGGCGAGTTCCTGCGACCGAAAGTCGGTGTCGGCTCGTCCACACAGGTCTGTCCATCCATCCGTTGTCTTGTGCTGACTCTAGCTCGTCCACCGTGGCGTAGCGCTCGGTTCTGATGATCCTGACTGACCAACGAATGCTGTTGTGCATCCTCACGCGCTCCAGATCGAGGAGTCGGACAAGTTGTTCAACTTTGACGCCGAAGTGCGTCCGCTCCTGAACGTCCTCGTGAGCAAGACGATTGCACAAGCGCTCGCAGAAGTGAAAGAAGAGCAAGAGATGCTCCACATCCGTAGCGACCGCAACGCGCTGCTCGCTGTCAAAGCCGACGCTGCTCGTGCAGACCGTGAGCTCGAAGCTAAAGCGAAAGAGGCGCAGCGTGCGAAAGAAGAGGCGACGCGCGCAAAGAAGCTCAAGCGCCAGCGCCGTGCGGTTATGACTGCGAAGCTCCGCGCGTGGCAGTTTGCCCACGCGCTCGTGCCGCAAGTGATTGAGCAGACGACGCGCGCGCTCGAAGCCTCGGGCGTGTTCTACAACCCACTGCATCGCGACTTGCAGCAGTGGCTCGCGACAGACGTCTTTCCGGACGCTGACGCGATCGTGCAGCTCCGTCGCGTCGCAGCGCTGCTTCTTGATGGTACGGCAACAGAGTGTGGCTCTGTCAATGAGACTTACGGTCTCGGTCGATGCGCTGGTCTGCTTGTTGTTCACCCACTGATGCTGGTGCTGTTGCTTGTGCGTCTAGACCTCGTGGCAAACAGCATTCGACGACAGACGATCCTCTCGCAGCTCCTGCATCACGAGAACGAAGCGATGGTGCGCTTGATCTTGCGGGATCCACTGCCAGGATCTGCTGCTGCGCTAGCTGGCGAAGGCGACGAAGACGCGAGCACGAGCGGCGTTCAGGTGATTGGACCCATTGCGCTCTCGCAACAAGACAGTCTCGATGTGATAGAGCAGAAGATCCAGGTACGCGCTTGTACTGTGCTGCTGCTGTGTCCATTCGATGTGGACAGATCCGCTCACGTCACTCGATACGCTTGGACAGGACTGGATAGCAGAGCACATCAGTAGTGACATCGCTGTGCCTCTTGGCGGCTACCTCTCGGCCCTCAATCTCGCGGGTGACGTCCTGTAGTAGCTCGCAAGACGACGTGAACGACCGCGACTATCACCATCATCATCAGCTTTTGCATGTGTACTCTGGTTCAACGCACAGCGTGGTGCTCATCTGCTTGGCTGTCGTGTAGGCACCTATCCACGCGCTCTACTTGCTTGTGTGCGTGTGTGTTGTTTGTATGGAAGAGACGCGAGACGAGCGATCTACTGCGCATCGTCTGGTGCCTCTTTATACATCATCCACTCTTTCTGCTCCAGCCGCCCGGACATGAGCTTGAGCATGCGCTCTGGCGCGACGCGGTCTTCGACTTCGTCGTCGTCATCGCCGTGGAAGCGCACGCGGTACGTGTTGTCGTCATCGTGCTTGCACTCGACCGTGGCCTCGTGATAGAGCCGCGAGCCCTTTTCTCGCACTTTGACAATGTCGCCGTCCTCGATCTCGCTCCAGCACGCGATGCGCTGCACCTCCGTGCGCGGGATCCCGCGAATGATCTCTGTATTCGACACCTGGACGCTGCACAAGTCGTTCTGGACATCTGCGACGAGCTTCACCATATGTGCATGCGTTGCTGCTGCTGTTAGTCGTAGTTGTGGTGACATCATGAAGAGTCTAGTGATGCTATAGCAATCGCCGACGCACCCCGATCACGCGCTTTGGATAGCTGTCGATGAGGATCGTGACGACGTCGCCTATCACGATCTGTGAGGCGCATAGAGGTACAAGTTAGTGTGTATTGTATATGCTCACAGCAGTTGAGTACGAGCGTGGCGTACCTCTCCTGTCGAGCTCGTAGATGCACCTGCTCCCATGTCGCGCTTGCTACTGTGCTTGGCTTGATGGATCGATAGAGGTCGTGCCGACAGCCGACACGTACGATGGAGCAACACGCGAGGTCTTTGTAAAGCGAGTGAGCGCGGTGCGTCGAGAGAGAGAGAGAGAGAGCTCAATGCGCGATACGTCTCGTCAGCGAGGTCGTGGTCGACGTCGTCGGCGCTCGTGTCTGTCTGCTCGAAGTTGCCGTCGACTTGCCAACATGGCTTCACGAAACGACTGTGTGCCGATTTGAGCGGTACAATATTTGGACATTAATATAATCCAGATAAACATATAAACTGTATGGTCAAAGAATTCATTTTGATCGAACTGGCTCAAAATCAATTCCAGCACAAGATTCACTCGTAATATACAAATAGCAACTACATGACGCAACACTTGACAGATTCGATTTTTGGCTTCTGCAAAAATACACTTTATTTCCGACCAAGTACGATACCCCGCTCAAAGCGATTCGCGCGACTCACACAGGAAGCCAAGCACTTGACATAGACACACAGAACACCTCGACGACAAGCAAGGCGTTCGTTCGCTCTCTTGCATCGGTGTCTGTGTGTGCACATCGGTCTCTCCTGCTGCTCGACGCCTTCTGGACGCAGCGTGCGTTCGATCGTCGAAGTGCGTGAAAGCACCAAGTCCCAAGCTCTCTCTCAAACGAACAAACGCAAAGAACGCAAGGAAGAGACCACCACCAACTCGCCTCGATCGCATGAGTGTCGTTGTGCAAGTCGCGATGGGCTCGAGCGGGAACGCCGTGCTCGAGAACTACACGATCGGCGACGTGCTCATCTGCAAAGCGCACCGCGGTAAGCTCCAGGAGATCGCGTACCTCGTCGACACGCTCCAGGCAGATATCAACTACTGCAACCAGGTACTGTGCACAAGCACCATGTGCACAACCACGTCTGCTCTCACAGACACCCGCTTCGTGCAAGCGCGCGTGAGGGAACGGAGTTGCAAGGCGCTTTGCACAATCAACTGACACGTACGCGATGCTATCGATGGATGTGCACTGCAGAACGGCGCGTCTGCGCTGCACGGAGCTGCGGCGTCTGGTCAGCTCGAGGTCGTGCAGTGGCTCATGAGCCATGCGAACGTCGACCGCGGCGCGACAGACCACGTACGTTTGCTATTGTGCTTGTGCTTTGTGCTTATGGCAAAGCTCTCTCTTACCTGTGCGCACTTGTTCGAACGTCATAGGACGACCAGACGGCGCTCCACTACGCCGCGTTCTACGGACACCTCGAAGTCGTGCAGTTCCTCGTTGAGCACGGCGTGCCGCTCGATGTGCCAGACAAGGTATGGTCGTCTGTTATTAATCTGTGACTGCTGTTGAACGTCAGAGACTCATACAGACCATCTGTCTGTGTGCATCTGCCGTAGTACGGACGCTACGCCCACTGCTCGGCGGCGATTAACGGCCACTTGGATGTCGTCGCGTACTTGCTCGAGGAGTGTCCGCACCCGATCGACATCAACGCAATCGACGAGGTGCGTCCTGCTCGTTTGACGAAACGCAGACGCTCGATCGTAGAGACTGATCGAGCGACCGAATGGACGGACGTGTGTTGCTGCTGGTGCTATGCGCAGTACGGCGGCACGTGCCTCCACTGGGCGTCGTCGAAAGGACGGAAGGAGGTGATCCAGTACCTCTGCATGAAGGGCATTGACGTGCACATCACGAGCTACGTACGTTGTTCTCTGACTCGCATGCTCTCTGTCAGCATCTACTGTCGTGCGCTCACCGACACTCGCCATGATCACTATGGAACGAATGCAGGACAACAAGACGGCGTACCAAGTCGCAAAGGACAAGCACAAGACCCGCTGCGTGCAGTTTCTCAAGAGCTGGTACGAGACGTCGCAGCGCTTTGTGCACGCGGCAGAGTACGGCGACGACGACGAAGTCGCGCGCATCATCGCAGAGATCAATGGCGCGTACCCGCTGCGGTACATGCGCGACAAGGTGCGTTCGCAATGCAATGGACACTTTGCAACTGCAGCATACATCTGAATCGAGTGGACCGATGTCAACCTCGCTCTTGGCTGCTCAGAACGGCAAGAACGCGATGCATTGGGCTGCAGAAGCGGGTCACTTGTCGACGCTCAAGCTCCTGTGCGAGCACTTTGCAGTCTGGACAGATACAGACAAGGTATGTACCGCTCAAGCGTCTTGCAAGAGCTGTGCTGCCTCGTCCCTGACTCACTCGACTCTATCGATCGGTTTGTCTGCCGACTTGCGTGCATCAGTTCGGTCGCAATGCGCTGCACTGCGCTGCGCTCGGCGGGCACCGCGATTGCGCGTTCTGGCTCATGCGCAAAGCCCGTGACGCGTCGGCTTTTCACTCGCTCACGATGGTGCGTCCGAGTGAAGATGTGTATCTGTTTGACTGGTGCTGAATGACTCACGAGTCCTCTCGCTCGCTCTCTCTCCCTCTCTCTCTCTTGCTTGCCTATGCCTGGCAATGCAGACAAACAAGACGCCGTCTCGCTGTGCGTTCGAAGCGGGTCATAGTGCGTTGGCATCGCGACTCCAGGTCCGTCGAGCACTCGCACATCGCTGACAGGGCCTTTGCGGAACAGATTCCGCAGCACTTGTCCTCACTCGCGCACACACTGCTTGTATGAACTGCGGGACGCCTGTAGGCGTGGGAAGAAGGCAACGGCGAGTACTCTACTAACGACGACGAGAACGTCCCAGCGTCGGACCACAGCAGCTACCGCTCAGGTGCAGACGACGAAGAGGTCCCGCCAGGCTCGACATCGCGCGCACGCAGTACGTCTCTCTCTCGTGACTTGTACATTGCCTGGCATAGACTGCCAGGTGAAGAGTAGCCTCGACACTGTGGCTTGTGGCTGACGCATGGACGGCTTGTGGTTGATGTGGCGCGACTGAAGACCTCGAGACGGTGCACAACTGGCTCAAGTCACTCAAGATGGAAGAGTACATTGAGAACTTTGAGAAAGATGGCTTCGACACGCTCCGCGGCGTCGCGACAATCAACGAAGACGACTTGATCGACATGGGCGTGAAGAAAGGGCACCGGCGCGTCGTGCTCTCGCACATTGACGACCTGCGGAACCAACTCGCGCTGTTTGACGAGATGTCACAGGCGGCAGGACACGAGCCAGAGTCATCGCCGACACTCAGTATGCTCCCAGCGATCACAAAGCAAGCGTCGAGTTCGAGTCTTGCTGTGTCGAGCGGACCGCCGAGCGATGGACCGAGTGGCGCTGGCGTGCGGAGAGGCTCGCTCACGGGCATGTCGCTCGATGTGTGAGTGCGTGCGCACGAATGTTGCAACCGGCAAGCAAGCGCGCAACATGCGCAGCTGCTCGAGCGCAATTGTTGTCAAACAAGCAAACAAACAAGAAGCAAACAAGCGAGCGAGCACGTGCGTGTGTGGCGTACGTAATGCAACCGCAGCAGCTGTGTAGCGTGTGACGGTAAGATGTAGTAGAAGAGAACAATAGACACGAGCTCGCACGCCCGCTCTACCGCGTTGACTTATCTGCGAATGGACTGCAGCCAGCCATCGTGACGTACGTGTCTGCAAACGTCGTGACGTCGCAGCTGCAAGCACGTGGTGCGCGCACTAGTCAGCATCGAAGGACACAAGTGCTCGTCACCAGACGCAAGATGCGCACCTGCCGCGTCCTTTGAACATGCGCTGGTGCATGTCTGCGCGAATGCCCTTTGTCGCCATCTCGTGGAGCCAACTGAAGCACCACAAGCGTTAGCAGAGCGCACGGCGTCTGTCAGTGCATGACCTGCCACAAACATACCCGATGCGTTGCGCTTCAGTGAGTGGCATCGGGTACTTCTCGCACGGCTTCTTCGTGATCTCCTTCATCTTGGCAGCTGCATCACACAAGCTCTGGTTAGCAACTCGCGACGCCAGCACTCGATAGATCGAATGCCGAGAGTGCATGCGTACCGAGAGCCTTAGTCTCGTTGTCTTCGTGCACTTTGGCAAAGTCTGCTGGTTGCGTGCGCGTCGGCTTAAGCGTGATCGCGCTCACTGCACATTGCATCGCGACAGTGGTCAGTCAGTTCGAGGTTAGATCCGTACGAAGCACATACACTCCGCGCAAACCAATGTGCACGCACAAGTCTTCGGGTTGAGCTGGAACGGCGTCAGCGCGCTCTCCATGACATACTCGGTCTTGAGCTGCTCGCGCCAGATCTGGTTCCGCGCCACTTCGTCGATCTTCGACGCCATCGACTCGCGCTTCTTGTCCGACATCGTTCGTGCTCGACGTCGTGCAAGCGTAGTAGCAAATGCAAGAAGTGGTGCGCGAGCACGTCGCTGGTTGTCTCGATGGCGGCTTGGCAAGGCACGACGTAAGTCAAAGTTGCTATTCGTGATGCTTGTGTGTGATTGGTTGGTTGATGTAAGTGTGCGTGCTATTCATAGATAGATGGATACATGTAGCTATGTGCGCCTACATCTTCTCCATCGCGCCTTTGATCGCCTTGATGAACTCGTCGCGCTGCTGCACTTCGTACGCGTTGCGCTTCTCAATGACGTGGCCGTCTGGTGCTTTCCACTTGTAGTACACCGTCACCATGAGCGCGTTCTTCTTGAGGCACGTCATGCGAGCGACGTGCGCGAGCGAGTGACACGATTTGACTTGGTACACGTCGTCGAGGTTGCGCTCGGCTTTGAGCACGACGAGGTGGTTCTCAGCGATCACGAGGCGCCGTGGAAGCATGCTCACGCGACCTGTCGAGCCAGGTCCGTCGCTGCTCGTTGGCGCGAGTTTCTTCTTCTTGTAGCCCGAGAAGAACGGACTCTCGACGCACGGCAGCATCTGCGTGCGACTCACGCGCATGCCTTTCGTGAGTGCACTGACGTGGCCGCGCTCGACGTCATGAAGCGGAGCGGGGCCAGGAGCAGAGCCTCCGTGGCCGTTGAACGACTCGTTCCGAGCGGATGACGACGACGACGTGCGACTGCTCCCGCCACCTCCAGCTCCACCGCCACCACCTCCAACAAAGTCGTCCTCTTCATCGTCATCGTCGATCGTGAACACCTCTTCTTCCGAGCGCTGAAACGATGCGTTTCGGTCACCAGTAGTAGCTGTTGCACTGCTGCCAGTACGTGCGGCTGCGTTCGCACTGCCAGACCCAGCATTGCTTGGGCTCGAGGTGCTGGTGGCCCCAGCGCTACTGCTCACAGCTTTCGCGCTCGGTGACAACATCGCACTACCGCCAAACGGCACGCGAGTCTTTGCCACTGCCGCTTGCTCGGCTTTCTTGAGCAAGTCGAGACTCTCAGACCCCATCGCTGCGAGCGAGCTCCGGAGTTTGTTAAAGTTGGGCATGGCGCTGCCCATCGCAGACGACGGACTTTTGGCGTCTGGAGACAGTGCTCCAGATGGAGGCTTGGCTTGCTGGTCGCCCGCGGCGCCGCTGCTCGTCTTCTTCATGAGCCACTTGGTGCTGTCTTTGAGTGAGTCCGCAGGGTTCATGAACGACTTGCCGCTTGTCTTGAGCGCGCCAGCAAAGCTCGAGAAGTACGAGCTGTTCGTCCCGGTGTGCGCGTCAAAGAGCGACTTGGCGTCGAGCTGACCACTCGCAGTCTTGGGTGCCACTGACGGCGACAACGGCGGCGCCATGTTCGCAGACGAGTTGCCGCGACTGCTCTGGCTAAACGACTCGCTCTTGTGGTCGCTCGCCATTGTGTCCGTTGCACTCGCTGTTGCAGCGTGCGCTCCAGTCGGCGCACTACTGCTGCTTGCAGCACTTGTGCCACTTGAAGCAGCCATGCACCGCTCATGCTCGCAGAATACGCACTGCGGGGTGTCGTGGTCAATGAGGTCGTCGACTGTGAGGTGCTTGGAGTGGTAAAGCTCGCTGTGTGCAGCCGCGTAGCCACCGTCGAGAACGCTCACGTACGGAAAGCCTTGCTTCGTGAGGAAGAGTAGCGCACTATTGACACGCGTGAGGTTCGTCGCGTAGGCTTCAAACAAGTCGTCTTTCGTCGCAAACGGCGACGTGTGAGCGCTCGCACTCGCGTGCTGCTGCTGCTCGCGGATCTCGTTCACGATGTGACCGTAGCCGTGGCCCATGACGCACAGGTGGACTTTGCCTTTGATCGGGTTGAGCGTTGCGAGGACTTGCTCGAGCACTGTCGGGTCCGTGACTGCGTCCGGGTCAAAGTGGAACGCAGTTGGGATCTGACCGCCGCGAAGCTCGTCGGCAGACCTACAGTCGACGATGAAGTACCGGATCGCCGTGTCGCTCTCGCCACTAGCGCTCGTTGATGGCGACGACGCCTGGAAGCCCTGGAACACGAGCGGGATCACATCTGCAGCAACGAGCCGAATCGCAAGCGACGCGCGATCGCCAGCCTCTGCAAGCTGCTCAAACAGCGGCGTAGCCTTCTGCGCACCACTGAGGTCGTCTTTCACCGCAGCCGTGCTACTCGCGTTTGCTTTCGACGAGAGCGAGCCCATGAAGAGGAGCTTGGTCGGCATGTCGATCATTGCGCTCGAGAGCTCCTTCACGCCAGTGGCGGACGCCGAGATGAGCGACATGCCCAAGTTGCTCGTCGACGCACGCTTGACCATTGGCTCGGCCGGCGTGGCACCGCTCTCTGCTGTCGCTGGCGGCGGTGGCGGTGCGTACCCGACGTCGCGGAGCTTGCTGCAAAAGCCTGGCGGTGTAGCGTGGATGAGTCGCTGGACCTCACGCAGGAGCTGAGCGCTTGGGACGTCTTTGAGCGCGTCGACGAGCGCTTCGCCCATGCAATGCCGCAGCTGGTCGCCCTCCATGCGCAAGAGCTTCTTGCCAGCGCGCGACGCGATGATGTACACGACAATGAAGCACATGCACGTCGAGGCGTGCGCAACAGTGCCGGCACTCTGCTTCGCGCCAACACTGTCGACGAGCACGCAGCAGTCCCAGACCTTCATGAGAAAGTCAAAGCCCCGCGCGCTCTCGTACTCAAACATGGACGCGAGCCACGAGTCGAGGAGCACGCTCGATGACTTGCCACTCTGCTCTGTCGCGCCAACGTGCCACGTGTGCAAGTGCTGGTCGAGGTGGAACGCAACCTCTGGCGCATGGTACAGCAAGAGCCACTTGAGCAGCGGACGTCGCGCCTCTGCGACTGCGTGCACACTCACGTGCTTGGCCAAGTGCGGCAAGACGGTACGGCACACTGCCAATAGTGTCTCGACCAGCTCGAGGCGAAGCGGGTCGTTCCCACCGGTCGTGATCAGCGGCGCAAACGTCTGCGCCAAGCCGACCGGGTATGCTTCGAGCTGGAGCTTCTTGCACACGTACGTGAGCAAGATCTCGGCGTTGTCAATGAAGAGCAGACGCGCGCCATCGACGCCGTCGTCGCCGCCCGCAGGTGCCGACGCGATCGTCTCGAGGTACAACTTGCTCGCAAAGATGCTCGTGCAAAGGGACTCGACCTCTTTGCGCAGCACGGGCTGGTTCGGCAGGTCGAGTGGCGTCGTCTGGAGCGCGTACATGGAGATCGCGCCGCTTGCATCGCTCGCCTAGCGTTAGCACACAAGAGGAAGTCCACAGCGTCGTGTTTCGTGAGCACATCATTGGATAGCAGAACCTGAGAGAGCGCTGCACCCTGCCAAGCGACACAGACAGAGACGTACGCGCAGCGCGTGGCGCCAGAACGCGAGACGAGACGCTGGAGGGAGCACGCCAGTCTCGAGGAACGTCTTGGTGATCGCACCAAAGTCTAGAGACACAAGCACATGCGCGTGCTGTTAGCGTCAGCAGAGTCCGCTACACAAGAGCGATGAAGAGCGTACCGAGTGCTGGTCCACGCTGAAGCGCGCCGCTTTGGCTCTTGATGTGCAATGACGAGCTGCTGCTCTCGCGCGAGCCACTCGCTGCCGCCTTCTTCTTTGCGCTCTCGACGATCTTCTCGAGGAAGTCGTCGTCGTCATCGTCGTCGAGCGAGACAGTCTGGACACTGTCAGCGAGCGCTGCTGCGTTGCCAGCGACGTGGATTGGGATCGGAGCAGGCGGCGCAGTTGTCCCGACTGCAGATGCTTCAGGAAGCGAACTGCTCTTAACTGGTGGTTGAGACGGTGCTGGAGCGGCAGACGTGCTGACACTAGCTGGAGGAGGAATCGATGACGACGGCGCATCGAGACTCACGTCGTCCATCGTGTCTGGCGCTTGCGACTCGGTTGGAGCTGGCGCGCCGCCGTCATCGAGCCACGACAAGAAGTCGTCTTGCTCAGCGCCGCCAATCTGCTCCCACAACGCTTTTGCTGGTGCACCACTGCCGCCAGCAGAGGCAGCAGCGTCAGAAGGCGGTGATGTCGATGGAGATGCGACCGCTTTGGCTGGCATAGGTGCAACTGGAGCAGGCGCATCATGCGCAGGTGCTGGCGTCGAAAGCTGTGTTGGTGCATCGGAAGCACGTGCATCTGCAGCAGCGTGATCACTTGTTGGCGGCTTGGCCACAGTGTCTGGCGCCTTGCTACTGCTCGGTGTCTCGCCAAAGATGCTCGCTTCGTCAAAGTCGCTCGGGAGCGACGCACTGAACTGCTCGTCCTCTTTGAGGTCCCCAAAGATGTCGTCAAAGTCGGACGCCATCGCACTCGTACTCACTCGTACTGCTCTCCTACTGCTTCGAGCTTCGTCTTCCCTTGTGCGCCGTCGTCTTGCGAGTGGCGACCACTCGGCCGTCGGTCACCAGCAAATCGCTCCGAGTGACACCTCAGAACGCCGCAAGAGCACGTTCAGTCGAGAGCGAGCAGCGCGCAGAATCGCTGTCGCGCGTTCGACCCAAACAGCGAATGCCACACAGCGCTCGTCAGGAGCTCGGAAGATGTCCGTCGGAGCCATTTCAATGCAAAGTTGGACGAACCGACGTCCGTTTCGCGCATCGCGTTGGTGCCAACAAGACACGACGAGTGGTCGGGACTTGTTGGCATCGACACGAGCGTTCACATGAAGCCGAAGAGGACTTAAAGCACTGTCAGACGACTGGAGGGTAGCTCCAGAGGACTTGGGACTACCAGTCAAGGGTTTGGAGAGTAGCTCAACAAGTCTTCGAGCACCGTCAGACGTCTTCGAGTACTGTCAGAGTACTTGAGAGGTAGCTCCAGAGGTCTTGAGAGGACAGTCAGACGTCTTGGAGTATCTGCACCATGAGGTAGCGCCGCATGAAGAACGAGCGAGAGACGACGACGTAGTTCAACACAAGAGTCTACATTACGGATGAAGGGGACGCAAGAGTGAGAGAGAGAGAGTCGAGTGGTGGAGTAGCAGAAGCGAGCGATCTCGTTGCTTGTCGTGTGCATCTGGTTGTATTCGCTGCTGTCCTTCCACTGGGTCGCAACGCCTCACAGTCACTCGTACGCACTCACACGAGCTCGGCGGGTGGCAAGCGCGCTGGCGGCACGGCGTTCATCGCAGCGACTGCGAACGACTGGTTGTACGCATTCACCTCTGCTTGGTGCCAGTACGCGTGGCGAATCGCAATGACCCACATGATCACGAGCATGATCGCCTGGAAGATGTTGGCCGAGACAATGTCGTCTTTCGACGGCGCCTGCGCGCCGTACGCGAAGTGAATGCGCTCGTTCGGGATGTCCGAGTTCGAGATCTGGATCGTGATGTAGATCTGCTCTGCGGTCGTGAGCACTGCGAGCCAGACGACGCCGCGGCAGAAGAACCGAATCGGCCGAATGTCCGTGTCGTGGGCGGCTTTGAAGCCCACGCCGCCGACGTACACGCCAAAGGCGTGGATCAGGAGCTCAATCACGCCAGCGACAGGGTCCTGGTGGTAGTACTCGGGGTAGTCGTACATGCGCTCGCGCTGGTCCTCGCGCTCAGCGGCCGCTGCTGCAGCAGCTGCAGCTGCGCTGTCGGGACCAGTCGCAGCTTGCGCTTGCGCCTGCTGGCTCCGGAGCTGCTGGTCGTTCGCGAGCAGCGCGAACTGCCCCATGACTTTCATCGTGTAGATGATCAAGAGGAACGAGCTCCAGAGCTTCACGCGCCGCGCGCAGTTCCCAAGCGGCGAATCGAGCATGAGCGGATCGACGCGGCGCGCCGAGTCGGACGGGAAGACAGCAGACGAGATGACGTCGTTCGAGATGTGGACGATCGTCATGCCGTCGTCCAGGCGCGCGCCAGTCAAGCTGCTGCTTGCAGTCGCAGCCGTTGCGTCAGTCGCTGCAGCATCTGCGTCTGGCGTCTGCGTGTGGCGCACAAACAAGTGGATCGTGTGGCCGTCCTCGACTTTGTAGTCGCCGAGGCACGCGTCGTCCTCGAGCACGCGGCCGCGGTAGATCAGCCGCTGCGACGCGACTGGGACCTCTGTGCTCTCGAGCACGCGCTGCTTCATGCGCGCGATGGGCCAGTCGAGCGCGCACGCAATGTTGAAGAACTTGCCGTTGAGGTCGAGGATGCGCACGCTCATGGCGTCTGGACCGAGGTCGTCGACCGGCGCGTCCGTGCTGCTGCTGCTGCTTGTGGTCGTGAGCTCATCGGTCTCGGGTGCGACTGTGTCTTTCTTTGTGTCTGTGCTTTGGCTGTCAACGGGTGCGAGCGAGCTGCTCGACGCGTTTGTGTCGTCTTGGTTGCTGCTACGCGCTGCTGCTGCTTGTGTTGTATCACACGCGTCGTGCTGTGCCGCCGCAGGCTGCGACGGGTCGCTCCTCTGCTGCGCTGGCGACCGTGAAGCAGACGACGACGAGGACGACGAAGCTGCAGTCGCACTACTGCGCTGTGCTATTGGCAGAGGCGGCGGACCGCTGCCGACTGGACTCGTGGGTGTCGTTGTTGTCGCTGCAGCTGTGTGTCTCGGCGACGTCGCAACGGGCGACACGACTTCAGTTCCGAGGCTCTCGCGGTCCTCGTGGTCGCTGTCGTCGTCAGCACCGTTCGCCGGCAGCGCTTCGTAGCGCCGACCCTGGCTGCTGTCCGAGGGCGGACCGCTGCTCCGGAAACGCCCCATGCTCTCTCACTTGCTTGCTCTTCTCGCTCTTCTTCTGTGCGTTGATGATGAAAATGCGGAGATGATAGTGCACAGTCTGGACATACGGTTCTCTGGCATTTCATGCGCTGCGAACAGATTCGAGTGGTAGTATAGTGTACACAGGTTATTTATGGGTTGCTCGCATTTGTGTTCTCTGGCATTACTCTTCGCTGCCTCTACCTTCTTGCAAAATAGATTCTGCAGTGTCATTGAATTTCTATACAGATTGGATAGGATTAATTGCGCAATATGAACCCAAGGACCCAGACGTTCACAGGTATGCGCTACCAGAACAGCGAGCGCGCACTGCTGGCCAGACTCGCGACACCAGCATGTATCTGTAGGTCGTGCGTGTGACCAAGAATTCTTTCGCGATCATTATGCCTGCTCGCCGACGCAATGGTGATCTTTGCGCAAGCAGACGCTCAACAAACAGCCAGATCCAAACCTTATTGTCGAATGCGTCTGGATCGGAGCTTGGTCGTGGTTGACAGACAACGGCCACGAACATGACTCGCGTTATGTGGTGTTTGCAGGGGAGGTTGCGTGTTGAGGATTGTTCGTCTGGCAGCAGGTGGTAGTTGACGGTGAGTGGACTCCTTCACGAAGAACATGTTTTAGCCGATGGGGATCAGATGAAGCATGTCGCCTTAGCGCCAACCGTGACTGTTGATGTGGCCAAAGTAACACTACGGTTTTGCATGGTTGGATGGAGCGTTCAAACAGGGGCAAGACGGCGAATAATGTAAGTGATCGCATCATTTAACATATACTCGTCTGTCCCAAAAAACTAATGGAACCATCAACTAGTATGCTGTCCCATCGGGACGAACCTGAATTGTCAATTGAAGAACATATGATTTCGCTGAGTTTATTGGTTTTCTATGCGAAATACTATCTCCGTCTCAGAACTTGTTACAATTGACTTTATTATCGAGCTGTTATTGGCTGTAAATTGTCGTAGCTAAACGCTATTGTAATCGTATATCATGCAAATACCTTGTTTAAGGTTAACTGGACGCATTAAAAGCAAAGGTAGAGTAAACCCAATATCGCAATATCATTGGTTTTTACATTGTTATTGTATACGTACTTTTTCAAATTACCTCTTTCAGTAACAGCTCGTTTTTAGAGATTTGACTTGGACTGAAAAGAATTTTTCCTCTGTTTAACCCTGTTTCTCCGGAATCGTATCGCAAAAACTGAAGTCACTGCGGAAAATGTCACGGGGCGTGGCTCCGTACAGGGACAAGTAGGGGAAGTCGCCGTGTTTATTCCGCTAGCACTTTGGATCGACAAGGTGCTCATCGTGGACGTTAGACGGACTACGAAGTGCTACCAGGTGTCACGGGGCGTGGCTCCGTGGCCTTGGCTTACACGTATGTCTTACGAGGAAGCGTGAAGAAACAGGGGGAAGCGTCAACGATTTTTTTCAACTGAGGTTTTTGTATTTGGATAAAGGAGATAGGGAATATTGCAAGGGAATGCTACTGTGTCCATCCTAATAAGAGACCCATCTCTAAACTGATCATCACGTGTAATCAGCAAGATTGGAAGAATCCAGAACGAACACAGGCCGACAATGGCCCTGGGGTTCCACGCTAGTCGCACCTAGCGTCGCAGTGTAAGGTGACCCCGTTACACCCCCCCCCCATTTTAGGCGCGCATCGGATTATTTTTTTGCATACAATATGGCTATTTCTGTGACTTCTGCACATGATTGAGGTATGTATATATAGATCGAGGCTATTTTCAATAAAATGCGCAACGAGAAACATGAAAGCTCCAATAGTTTTGGGATATACCCGGGTATTATTTATCGCATTTTTTACGCTATGTTTTTTAAACTTCTATTGTATGAAACGGTAAAATTAGTCTTTAGTTTGGTGTTTGACGTGTATTGCGTTAATATTTTTGTAATAGCTAATCATACATCGAATTTATTATTGTGCTTCGATGCAGGATTCCATCTGATCCATTTCATGTTACGTAAACAAAGGACATAGTGCCCGTCTTGGACGGGCCAGCCAAGCCACCTGTACGTGCTCCTGTGCGCAAGCCTTCGGCTACTCCACAATCAGGCGGAGTCACCAACCTTCGCTGCGCTCCGGTGGCGACATCTGTACTGCTTGTGGACCTCAGGCCGCGCCCAGTGATCCGCTTTTCAAATATATCCACCCAGTCAGACAATGTTTCCAAAAATTACAATTATGGGGCGTGACATTTTTCTTGGGATGGACATCACTGGCAAAAAACGAATATCGATAACTTATATTCTTGAATTCTTATGTATTCTTACCAACAAATACATATTTATGCCACTTATTTCACTGAGAGTAGAGCTTACTTTTGGTTGAGGCTATGCAAATCGAAATGGTATTTATTTCACCTCAAAACATGCCAAAGGCAATATATTCAGAGAGGATATATTAACCGATACAGCCTGCGATATGTTTACTTGTATAAAATGGCTTGAATTTTGTTTTGTATATTTGAAAACGAATATTGATCGAGTGTACCATTTACACTCTTTCGCATCAATCTGTTGTTCCAATGGGTAATATATTTTCCATGTACAAATAGGTGACAATTCGTGTCGCATTTTGAATAATTCATCGTATTGCATCAACTTGTACTGTACCCCAATCCTCCGCTTATACCAGAGCCTGAAATATAGTGCCACTCATAGCGCAAAAATGACCACAAACAGTTGTACAACTCATTTGGCTATATCGTCACCGGAGCATACTTGCTCGTTAGCAAGCTCGATCGCCTCAAGCTGCGCATCATGACTCCTGTCGACATGGTGCTCCTGATGCGGAGAGGTAAGTTAGCCATTTGCGATTATACTCGCAACTAGTGACTACCGCGAACTGCACAGCCACGCGCAGATATGACGCCTCGACGGCCCGACGAGCTTGAACGACGTGTACGCAGCGCCTGCTTTAGGGTGAAGATCTAAGCGACACGTCCGCACGCTGAGCACCACTGCCGCGCTCGGCGGTGACACCCTGAGCAATAACACGTCGAGCTCGTCCGCGCACGCCGCTACCTCGCTCGTCCAATGCCCGGCAAAATCATCTCAAAGGAGGATCACTGGCACAGACGGGGTGGCTCGCTCTGCGAACGCATGCGCGGTGATGTTGAGGTCAGGAGGAGGCCTTTGGCCTTGGCGAGTTTGACTTCGGACGGAGAATGCTCGACGCGCCACGAAGGCGCACTACCAGTGCCAAGACGTGAGGAAGCCGTCGACTCCGCAACCAACGCCAAGCTTGCGAGCCTCTGGTGAGCATCTGTGACGTGCGATTGTTGATGTGGTACAAGCAAACGTCAGTCTGATCGCTTTGTACGTCTCACTCAAAAGCGACTTGGCATGACTGACATGCCTCATAAGACGACACACCCCAATCCACCATGCAGTGCTCCTGGTATCAATTTCCGCGCAATGTAGCGGCAGAACGGGTGGTGGGGCACGCAACTATATCAACAGGGCGACAACGGTCTAAGGCTTACGATTGATTGAGACGCTTGCGCCCGTTCGTCGACTTTCGTTAGCGCGTCGCGTAGATGCCGCCGTCGAAGCCGCCTTGAACACACAGTCCATGGCCACATTAACTGCGCAGCGCCGTGCTTTCTCGCCACTGAATTTGCAGTTCCTCGGTAGACCTTTGCGAACACAAGCGACGATTAGTCTCTCTCTTGAGGCGTGATTTTCTTGGTTCGTTTGCATTTGTTGGTGGTCATGTGCCCTTGGATAGAAGAACCCTGTCATGAATGGCTCAACACGAGCCACAGTAATGCGCTCCCAGAGTAGCGAAAGCACACTGTTGGCACGATGCACGACACCAGATTATCTCTGTATGTTGTGTGTGTAACAGTTGGATTCTAGGATAGCAATACACGATCCATTGCCATAATCTTTAACCTCTACAAACACAATCATGCCTGTCTGCTAACACATTACTTTCACGTCATAACCCGCCTTCCCCGTGTTGCTCATTGGCCCATACATCAAGCTTGTGCTCGATGTATCTGGTGAGCTTTGAGTCTGTGGAGAAAGAGTTGATCATTTTTGATGAAGGTAAAACCGAAATGTGCATAAAACAGCCAGAATTTATGATAAAGGGGGCACAAAATCGATGTTTGCAGAGAGCGCCCTTTTATGTGGTTTATCAAGACTTTCTGCTGTCTAATTCGTCCATTTTATGTTTAATTCAACCACCTGTCCATCATCATGATGACGTTGCGTGTGTGTCGTCAGTCTACCGACCGACTCAAGATTTTGCAACAAGTATTTGTATAACAACAGCGGTCGTTTTGAAACCATGACGAGCGTGTTACAAACCTGATTCCATACTTGTGACAAGCACACTTTGCTTGTCACATACTCATTGTTATATATTTTTATTATGATGTGCTCTTTTTGTCGTGATTTTCCTTACTGTATGTTTCGTCTTTTTCTTTTCTTTTTACTCGATAGATAATACTTTCTGTAGTTTTTCTTTCACATGATTCAACCTTTAGATGCATTTCCTGAAGTCAATAACAAGCTCATATGGAGCAAGTGATTGAGGTATGACTCAACTCGAGCTGCTCGTCTTACCTGAGGACTGGTCTTGTGTCGTCTTCATTAATCACAACGACGTCAAGAGATCACATCGACTCGCTGTTCATATTTGCGTCACCTGAGGTTAGTTGTGGCCTTCTTCTTAACTCAAGTAGACCTTAATCAGTCAGATTCATCCACTTTGGGTGACTCAAGTGCAGCTCTAGGAAACCAAGTACATTCAACTGAATGGAACGAGACCGAGTTCGTTGGACTCTATCGCTGCTGTCTACGCTCGAGTGGTTGCTTGTAGGCACTGCCCATACAGCAGTGGCGCTCAGCGCTGCCGTCGCATGCTTCGAGTCGTATCTTCGAAGTCGCGTTGCTCAGACGAACTTGGGGTACACGCGCTTATATAAGTACAAGCAGACCGTGTCGTGCTGCTTGATGGGCTTGTTGAACACGGCCTTGAAGTCGCCGTGCGTACCGAGCGACTCCTTGATATGGCCCGTCATGCCGTGCTTCGTCGAGAGCTCCACGGGCTTGAACCAGCGAATGTCCTCAGGCGAGTGGAACATGTACCGCACGACCGCCTTGCGTTTCTTCACCTTCACCGGCGTGCCCGTGATCACCACGCGCTTGAGCACGACGCGGTCCGGGTTCACGTTCATGAGCGTCCCGGACGCCACGAGCTCGTGTGGCACGAGCGCGTTCTCGCGGAACACGAGCACCGATGCCGGCTGGAACGTCACAGGGCCGTACACAGACGCCACGGCCCAGCCACTCTGCGGCAAGAACCGGTGGAACAAGTGCTGGTCGCTCTTGAGACTCTGGTCCGAGTACACAGGCTTGGCCGCAAAGCGCCGGAAGCCGCTGTGGAACACGAGCTCCTCCTTCGACTTGAGCGGGTCCGTGAACGTACTCGCGCGCTGGATCGAAAAGTTCAGGACCGAGAGGCGGTTCTCGTGCTTCAGGAGCGCTCCCATGACAAGCGGACCCGCTTGCACGCGCGCGTGGTACGCTGCGAGCGGCACGTCCTGGATGTAGATCGTGACGTACACGCCCGACGGGACGTACCCGTTGCTCCCAAACTCTGGCGCCATCGCAAGCGGCAGTGGCAGCTGAGCCGGCTGCTCGTCCGTGTCAATGTCCTCCATCGCGCTGCTGCTCGTAAACGACGACGACCGCGAGCGCGCGCTCAAGCTGCTGCTCTTGCGACGGAGCTCGGCTTTCATCGCCTTCTCGGCGATCTTGCCGCGTTCGAGTGCCAGGCGCTGGACCATGCCAAAGTCCGCAAACTGGAACAGACGCGAGTAGTCCCGCGGGAGCGACTCCTTTGGGTCCCACGCGCTCGTGCGCAGCGACTTGAGACCTCGGTAGCGCGCAAAGCGCACACGCGCCGACGAGTCGGCTGGGACGTCCACTTCGTCTGGGAACGTCATGTTCTCGCGCTCGGCCTTGCGCTTTTGCTGGAGCTGCTCCAAGTGGCGCGCGCGCTTTGCGTCGTCGTCTTCGTCGTCCATCGACAGGTCGTCGTCGTCGTCATCGTCGTCGTCTTCCGCGCCGGCATCGCCAGTCTTGCAGAACGACTGGTCGATCGCACCGCCAGTCTCGTCGTCCTCGTCCTGCTCGATCTCGGTCTCCATGGCGTCTTCGTCGTCGTCGTCGCCACCGATCCACGCCGCCTGGTAGTTCGACATGCCCTTGCTCTCCTTTGCGTTCTTCTTTGCGTCGCGCTCAGCTTCGTCGAGCTCCTCTTCCGTTGGCCACGTCTGCTCGGCCGCGAACGGGTCGTACTCGGCTTCGTACCGCAGGTCCTCCTGGAGCTCCGCAGTCGCAGTCGCGAGTACGTGCTCGTTGAGTCCCTCGACGCCTGGCACTGCGACCGACTCGTCGCCGATCTGCATCTTCCCAGACGCGTCGACTTGCTTGACTGGCGTGATCGTGATGTGGCTCATCTGGAACGTCCCGACATCCGTGATGTGGATGAGCTGGTTCACCGACAGCGGCTTGCCGCGGACGTAGCCGCTCACTTGGAGCACGCCCTTGTCTGCCGTCGGGCTGTTCGGCACGATCGCCGCTGCAGTCGCGAGCAAATACGACCGCGCATCGCGCCAGTGGATCGTCTTGGGCGTCATCGTGATGATCGCGCGCGAGAGCTGCGAGTTCACGTTCGCCTGCGCAACCTTCACGGCGTCGCCGAACTCGGTCTGGAAGTACCGCTGGCCGTACTTGCGCAAGTCGTTCTGGAGCTTTGGCGTGTGGCCCTCGAGCCCCTGGATCACACCGACAGTCGACGGCAAGCCCTGCGCGCGGATCGCCGATACGATGCGGTCGCCCATGGCGTTCACACCGCCCTCTGCGCCGCCGTGGAGCGGCAGCACAAACACGACAATATCCGCGACCTTGGCTGCGTCCATCGCGACGAGCAGGTCATTGCCGCACTCGATCACGCACACCTTCTGCTTGTGCTGCGCAAAGACACCAACGGTGCAGTTGCGCAAGCCGTTCTGGAGCGGCTCCTCGATCGTCGAGACGCCCTCAAAGATCGACTGCTTGACCTCGCTCAGGTTCGCGAGCTCGCTGAGCGCAATGAGCGCGACGATCTTTGGCGCACCGAGGCTGCTCCCGAGCCCAAAGCGCTTCTGCAGCAGCAAGTCCTCGCGCTTGTTCTGGCGAAGCTGCTTCTGGCGCTGCAAGCGCATGGCTTTCTGGTTCGCCGCGACGCTGTTGTTCGAGTTGCTGCTCGCTTTGATGTTGCCCACGCGCTCGATCTTGCCGCCGAGCTTCTTCGTGAGCGACGTCTTGGACTCATGGCGTCCAGTCTTGTGCTTCTTGTTCTTTTGCTTGAGCGGTCCCGATCGGTGGTGGTGGCCGCCCATGGTGAACGATGCGGTTCTGTGTTCGAGCGCTAGTCTGTCTTGCTAGCAAGCGAGCTGCGTCGTGCGAGTGAACGAAGCAAGAGAGAGAGAGCACACACGCGCGCGAGAGAGAGAGCACACACACGCGCGCGAGAGAGAGAGCTGCTGCTGCTGCGTCGGGACGGTGTCGTTTCGATCTGGCGTCGGTGCTCGATGATGCGTGTCAAAACCAACCACTCGCTCGCGCCGTTTAAACTCCGACCGAGCAATAACTCAGGGAGATATTGCAAGCCAATTTTCTATTAGCATACTCTCTTCAAGATACAAAAAATGCAAGTGGTCCACATCGATTTTGATTCCCTCGATTATATCTCGCTCGCATTGTCAGCAACACACTGACACACAAAGCGCCGCCAACCGATCGATCAGCAGTCTCATGGCGACGATGACGGTGCCAGCAGCACCTGCGCGCGACGCCGCAGCGACGTCAGGCTACTCGAGCGCTGTTGTGCGCGACGTGAATGGCGACGTCGACGAGCAGCTGCAGCAGCAAGTGCGCGACGCAGTCGAGAGCAAGCGCTTTGCTGACAAGTACGGGCTCGAGAAGCTCGCGGCGAAGTGGCGCCTCGCACCAGAGGTCTGCGCGACGCTCGAGCGTATGCACATCCACTCGTTCTTCCCAGTCCAAGCGGTTGCGATCCCAAAGATCCTCGACCGCTCAAACGACCGCAGCACAGACATCTGCATCTCAGCGCCAACTGGTAGTGGCAAGACGCTCGTGTACATTGTCCCGATCATCCAGCGCCTGCTCCCGCGCGTCGTCTGCCGCATCCGCGCGCTCATTGTCCTCCCGAGTCGCGACCTCGCGATCCAAGTGCACGACATCGTGCGGTCGTTCTGCGCCAACACGCCGCTCAAGTGCGGCCTCGCGATCGGTCAGTCGAACTTTGCCGCTGAGCAAGCGGCGCTCGTCGGGCCGATCGACCACGACCGCGTGCTCTTTGGCAACAGCACGAGCGCGCGCGACGGCGGCCAGAGCCTCGTCGACATCCTTGTTGCGACGCCGGGGCGTCTCGTCGACCACTTGGAGCAGACGCCGAGCTTTACGCTCCAGCACTTGCAGATCCTCGTGGTCGACGAAGCCGATCGGCTGCTGAACCAGTCGTACCAGGACTGGATCCTTAAGCTCTACGCAAGCATCTTCCACGGCCAAGACGTCGGCGTCCAGATGACGAGCCGCCGACAGGACTCGATCAACCGCCGGCGCATCCGCACGCCACTCACGCGCGTGCTGCTGTCTGCGACGCTCACGCGCAACCCGCGCAAGCTCGCGTCGATCGGCATGAGCAACGCTGAGCTCACGAAGATCGGCCGTGTCGACGACGTGCTCGCAGACAACGCGCAAGAAGGCGACGACGTCGACGCAGACGACGCAATTGATCCCGACGGCGACAGCAAGGCGTCGTCGCTCTACGCGACGCCGAGCAACCTCGCCGAGTACGTGATCGAGTGCGACGCTGGCTCCAAGCCGCTCGTGCTTCTCGAAGTCCTCAGCGCGTACGCCGGGACGCTCTCGATCGTCTTCACGGCGTCTGTCGAAGCGACGCACCGTCTCGCGCGGCTCCTTCAGCTCTATGCGCCGCACCCCGAGCGCATTCGCGAGTACTCGAGTAGCTTGACGCAGAAGCAGCGCTCGGCGCTCGTGGCCGAGTGCAAAGCCAACAACGTCGAGACTGTCGTGTGCTCGGACGCCATGGCGCGCGGCATGGACATTGACAACGTCGCGAACGTGATCAACTACGACGTCCCGACGTTCATCAAGACGTACATCCACCGCGTCGGTCGCACTGCGCGCGCTGGTCGCGCAGGTCGGAGCGTGACGCTCGTCAAGACTGGACAGATGAAAGGCCTCACGCGCATGCTCAAGAAGGCCGAGAAGAGCACGTTGACGCCGTTCCCGCTCGACCAGGCGCACATGAAGACACTCGTGCCGCGGTACACGAAGGCGCTCGAAGCGCTCAAAGCCACGCTCGACGCCGAGAAGACCGGCAAGCTCAGCGCAACGAGCACGTTGCGGTCGCACTCGACAGTTGTGAGTGACGACAGCACGGCGGCAAAGTCAGCGAAGGACCGTCCAGCACCACGCAGCAACACCAGCAGTCAGAGTCATGACCGCACGACGGCGCTCAAGCAGGCAGACACGAAGCGCTCGCTCGCGCTCTTGCACGACCAACTCGAAGCGAACCTCGCGAGCAAGCTCCAGCGAACGCACTAGCGCTCGCACACGTCCTAGATACACTCGTAGTCGACCACATGTTGTTCCCATCCCATCTGCTCTCACTCGTTCGCTACTGCTGGTGGTAGTGTCGAAGGGGAGGACTTAGTCCCAGAAGCGCACTCTACGGCTTCACTGGACGACGCCTCACTGCTCTCAGACGCTTTGTGGCGCTTGTCGGCCGGCGCAGCGTCACTCGCTCGCGCACGCGCATGCTTGGCGCGCATCAAGTCGCGGTGTGAGCGCTCGCCGCTCGCTTCGATCGCCACGCGCTTGACGTGGAACTTGTGGCCCTTCGACGCCAAGTGCGCCGCCCACTGCTTCGTGCCCGTAAACTTGCGGTCGCCGCAGATCGCGCAGATGTGCTCAGTGTGCTTCTCGGCGAGCGTCAGCTCCTTTGCCTCGGGCTGCGCTTGCTGCACCGACGTGTACGGCGCGGGGATCGCGTCGCCAGCTAGGAACGCTTGCGCAACGCGCGTCGCAGGCGTCGCAACGAGCGCGTCCCACTGCGCGACGTCGCTGCTGTCGACTTGGTACACTGGGATGTTGCGCGTGACGAAGCGATTGCGGATCCACGAGAGCTGGCGCCGTGCGTACTGCCGCGTCGCGACGTTCAGCTGCTCGACGCACTCGTCAAAGATGCGCTGGAGATGTGCTGTAGTCGTCTCGCTCTCACGCGCGTCCGTGTCGGCAGTCGCTGCGTCCTGCGCCTCGAGCGCGTCAAAGTACGGCTGGAACTCCTTGTAGCCGATCGCTTGGAGGATCCCGACCGAGTTCTCGGCCTCATCGTCGCTCGCGTCTGCGTGCAAGCGCGGCGGGTTCGCCTTCACGATCGCTCGGAGACTCCGGATCTCGTCTTTGAGACCCGAGCGGATCATCGTGTCGACGCGCTTTGCGAGGCGCTCGGCCAACGTCGGCTTGTTGCAGTGGACCCAGAACGCACATGCGTCAAAGTACGTCTCGAGCTGGAGCTGCTCGCGCTCTTGGCGCGCGAGGTGCTCGCTGTGCGGCGTGCCAGTCTGGAGAAAGACTTGGAGACTGCGCTGGACTTTGCGGACGTTGTTCACGTGCAAGCGCGCGGCCATGACAGGGTCGACTTCGCGGAGCTTTGCGTAGAGCTCACCTGGCGAGAGCGCGTCCAAGTCGAGGCTCGCGGCGTCATCGCTCTCGCTCGTAGTGGTCGTGGTCGTCGCAACGTCGTCCAAGAGCTGCGACTTCCACAAGATCGACTGCGTGTAGTACATCGTACCGCCGACGACAATCGGCACTTTGCCGCGCGCGAGCACGTCTTCGATCGCCGAGAGCGCGAGCTTCTTGAACGCGAGCACGTCGACGCGACTCGATGGCTCGACGACGTCAAAGAGGTGGTGTGGCACGCCCTCTTTCTCCTGCTCGGTGATCTTTGCCGTCGCAATGTCAAGGCCGCGGTACATCTGCATCGCGTCCGAGTTGATGATCTCGCCGCCGACGGCTTTCGCCAAGTCGATCGAGAGCTTCGTCTTGCCGGCGCCAGTCGTGCCAACGACCACGAGCACTTTGCGCAGCGCGGCAGCAGTCGTCGTCATTGCTGCTGCTGTTGTCGTGTCTTGACTGTGACTGTGCGTTGATAGGCATGTGAATGTGATGTGCGCCACACCATGAAAGCTGAATGGCTCCAAGCGGTGCAATGGTCGCTCGAAGTGTACGTGCTCAATGTTCTCCATGCAGCTCTCTCTCTCTCTCTGTGGATGTACGGATGGATGGATGGATGTATTGATCATACACAGCCTATAGCTGGTTGTTCTTCTTGCTCGCTTTCGATATCAAGAACGACCCGATGCTCTCGAGCTGCGTGCGCTCGACGTCTGTCAGTGCTGCCGAGTCGCTCGTGACGCGCCGGATCGCAACGACCGAGAGACTCGAGAGCCCAAAGAGCTTCCCAAACGCCTTGGACGAGAGGTGGAGCACGCAGATCGGCACTCTGTGCAAGCGGCAGAGCAGCGGTACGTGCGCAAACACGAGCGACTCGGGGTTCGTCGCAAACACGACCACGCGGACTTTGCGCCGCGCCACGAGGCGTGCGACGTGGTTCACGCCGCGCACAATGTACGACTCGAGCGCTGCACGTGGCGGTGTTGTCGGCACTGCGTCCTTGCTTTCTGTGTCGCCAGTGCTGGTAGTGTCGGTCGGACTGCTCGCGGCAGCAGCAGCACTCGCGGCTTGCAACGCCTGCACGATCTCTTTCTCGATGCGCGCGAGCACAATGTCGCGCTCCTCTTTCACGAGCTCTTCAAACTGCGGCGTGCTCCACGGTCGCACGAGTGCACTCTTGGCGCTCTTCTTGCTTTGTTTTGTCGCTTGCTTCGCGTCGCGCGCAGCAGCAGCTGCAGTAGCACGACCAAACTGCGCCGCGACAGGTCCGCTGTTGCGCTTGCCCATGCTTGTGCTCGAGTCGGTCCTTGAAAGTGCGTGACTCGACACAAAAGCAAACCGCGCTGATTCAATTCCTATCTTTCAATACAATATCAAAGACTAATACGAGAATACGAAAGACATCCACTGGTCATCACGACACCAGCAGACATCGCCGGATGCACCTTGCTGTGTCGGCTCCGGTGTGTACGACAAGCACCTACAGCGCTAGCTCACGACTCACTAGCGAGACGACACTCCTCTCGCAGCACTCGCTTGACTCGCGCTCAGAGCGACGTTGACTGCGTGCACGAGTGCAGCATCTTCGCGCGAGAGCACAACGTTCGCGCCAGTCGCAGCAGCTTCGAGCGCAGCGACGTACTCGCACAGCAGCTGGATCGGGTCGTGCGTCGAGAGCAGCGAAGTGCCAGTGAGGTGCGGGATCTGTAGCACGCTGTCGCGCGGCACAAAGACCATCGGTGTCGAGTCACCGATGCGGCCGTAGAGCCGCGCGTGGGCACGCGCAACGTCGGCAGCGGAGAGACTCGTCTCGTCACCTACGAGCTGCGTTGTCATGCGCCGACCGCTCGCGCGCTCGACAACCGAGACGCTCACGTGGTCGAGCGCCGCGACTTCAAACGCCAGGTCGAGCTGGAGCACAAGATGCGTTGGCGCCTGTGTGCTGCTGCCAATGTGAATGCTCGCGAGGTGGTGCAGCGAGCTCGGTGCACTGAAGCTCCGGCCTTCGAGGATGTGCACCACGACAGCGCGCTGGCAGTTGGCGTAGTACAGCGATGCTTCGTGCACCGGCACAGGTGTGTTTCGCGGCACCATGACAATGCGCGTGCCGCCGGCGCTCTGGATCCCGAGTGCGAGTGGCGTCACTTCGTGGAGCTCGCGCAGACTCAGAGCTGCTGCTCCGCGAGCTGTCGACACGTCACTCGGTGTCACGAGCACGCGCTTACCGCTGAAGCTCGAGCGGAAGAGCGCTGCGAGCTGCGGGATCTGCGCCGAGCCGCCAAGCAAGAGGACTGTCGTGATGTCGTCGCGCACGAGAGCGAGAGCACGTGACAGCACGTCCTGGAAAAAGTCGTCGCAGAGCGCATCGACGCATGTGCGCGTGAGTGTGTAGCAGCGGAACGTATCGGACGCGACTGGCGAGTCGATCGCAACGACTGCAGTCGTCGACACTGTAAGCAGCTTCTTTGCGAGCTCGCACGCGTGGTGCAGTTGGTTTGCACTCTGGACGAACGCGTGGTCGCTCGCTGCGCCAGGAGCCGGTACCGTTGGTGTTGCTTGTGCCTTGCGACGCCGACGCCAGCAGTGCGCAGCAATGCAGTCAGTGGCGTCGTCGCCGCCGAGGTGGAGCTCCGAATCGGTTGCTCGGACAACAAGCGATTCGCTGCGCACGGCAACAAGCGCCATGTCGGTGCAACTTGCGCCAACATCGACTGCGAGCACGACCTCTTGCTGCTGTACTTGCACTGTCGGTGACTCGATGTCGGCATTCGCACTCGCGTCTGTACCGCTTGTACTCGTGGTGATCGCTGCGTAGGACGCAATAGCAGCAGTCGCACTGCTCACGAGACGCTCGACGTGGAGACCTGCGATCGCACACGCGTTGCGCACAGCACATCGTTGCGTGTGGTTGAACGCACTGGGGATGCACACGACTGCAATCTCGACAGTGGCATGCGCCAGCGCTTCAGCGTGCTCCTTGATGTGGCGAAAGAGCACGGCTGCGAGCTCCTCTGGTGCGAACCGCCGCACTGCACTGCTGCTCGTGCTCTGGATCTCAACTACAGCCTTGTCCTTCTCACCCGAGACGACTGTGAATGGCCACTTGCGCCGGTCGCTGCTGCGCAAGTCGCGCACTTTGCGACCGACGAGCCGCACAAAGTCAAACACCGTGTTTGCATCGCCATTGCGTGCACGCGTTCGAGCGCTAGCGCCTACGAGGAAGCCGCTGTCTGTGACTGTCACGTACGACGGCAACGAGAGCTTTTGGTCGCCACTTAGCGGTACATCGAGTAGCTTGGTGTTGCTGTCGAAGCGCAGCGTTGCAGCACACGTGCGCGTACCAAAGTCGATCCCGACGCGCCACGTGCGCTCTGTGGTCGTTGTTGTTGTTGCATCATTTGGAGCGGTCATCGCGGATCGCGAACTGCGTCGTCGTACTCACGCAAGGGCTCACATAGGCAAGAGCTCACATGCACGCAGCGCAGTCTCGTCCTGTCACGAGGTTTTCGTCTCGTCCTTTCACTCGAGTCGTCTCCGTGCGACAACGTCGCTGGTGCTCGTGCAATGGAGGCAACGGCGTCAAAGGACCGAGGTGAAGACACAGTCGAGACAACCGGCATTGAAAGCATTCACGTTGGAGGACGAGAGTGTAGCCTCAAAGCACGGATGAGATGCGCAGTCGGCAAGTGCGTGCTCAGAGTCGACAGCAGATGAATGACCAGCGTCGATGGACACAAGTGTCCGCCTTCAAACGACGTTTTGTGTCCGGTTTTTGAAACCAAACTAGCACGAAACAGCTTGTGTTTCGTATACTGCCAAGCACAATAAGAATATTTGATAGTGACATAATCCATAAATGGTGTGGTCACAACTATATATGTGGCCACATTACATATATTGGGACGCACAGCCCGCCACTCAAATCGCAACTGAGAAGCGCGAAGGAACGCCGCACATACGCGAGCGAGCTACTCGGAGGTCGTCGCTGTCGCTGTCGCTGTCGTCGCTCTCTTGATCAATCGCTGCTGCCATGTTCTGCCTCAAGTCGCTCGGCTCGGCGCTCCCGCTCGCGGCTGCGCGTCGCTCGAGCGCGTCGACTGCGTTCGCGAGCACGTTCTCGGCGATCCCGACCGACGGCATTCGTCTCAACACGCTGTACGACAACGACGGTGCGCACAAGCGCGGCAAGCGTCTCGGACGCGGCATTGGCTCGGGCAAGGGCAAGACGTCTGGCCGCGGTCACAAGGGCCAGAAAGCGCGCTCGGGCGGCGGCTCGGGTCGCGGCCCAGGCTTTGAAGGCGGTCAGACGCCGATCTACCAGCGCGTGCCAAAGCGCGGCTTCAACAACAAGTACGTCGTCGTCATCGCTGTTGCTGTGCTTGCTGTCTATGTGCGTACGTATGGCTGCTATACTCACATACACGACGTTTGCATCTGTAGGTTCGCGACGCCAATGGAGCCGGTGAACCTCGACAAGGTGCAGTTCTTTGTCGACATGGGCCGCCTCGACCCGACGAAGCCGATTACGCTGAAGGAGCTCGTGGACTCTGGTCTCGTGACGTGCTCGCGCGTGAAGCACGGGATCAAGCTCTTGGGCAAGGGCGCGCAGCACTTGACCTCGCCGCTCACGATCGAAGTGTCGCAAGCGTCGAAGGGCGCGATCGAAGCCGTCGAAGCCGCTGGCGGGAGCATCACGTCGGTGTACCACAACCGCTTGGCGCTCCGCGCGCTGCTCAAGCCGCACAAGTTTGAGCTCATTCCGCAGTTCGCGCGTCCGAACCCGAAGAAGCTGTCGTACTACACGAGCTTTGAGAAGCGCGGGTACCTCTCGCCCGAGATCCAGGCGAAGAAGGCGGCGCTCGCGAACAGCGGCGACGCCGAGTAGACGTGTTGCTGTCGTCGGCAACGCGCAGCGTAGAGAGACGGACAGATGGAGAGAGGCGCGAGCGCATCTGGAATACACACAGCCCACTAGTGCTCAACTTGCTAGCGCTCTCGTCTTGTCAGGACGTCGTCGTTGTCCCTTTGCGGTCGTCTCGGTGCGACAGCGCCAGCACTCGCCCCCGTGCGTGGTACCACAGGTCCGTCTCACTGTTGTAGTCGCAGCGAGAGCTCCAGCACGAGCTCGGTGTGTCCTTGGAGCGCTGGTACGAGGCCACCGTCGTCACTGGCGAATCGCGTATCGCCATCCGACGCGAGGCGAAACGAGCGCCTTGTCACAGTCAGCGAGACCGCGACGCGGACGCAGAACGCTCGAGCGATGGAGCAAAGCACGCGGCGCGAGCGACTGGAAGACATGGACGCGGTGCAAGTGTGCGTGCGCATCCGGCCGCTGAGCTCGAAAGAGAAGCAGGAGCAGACCAAGAGCTGCATTCGACTCGTGGCGTCGCCGATGGACGCGCTCGTGTCGACGCCAGATGGAGGAGCGCCGCTGAGCGGTCCGCAGCAGCTCATTGTCGGCAAGGACCGCGCCTTCACGTTCGACACGGTGCTCGGCGTCACGAGCTCGCAAGAGGTGCGTCTATCGTTGTGAGAAGGCGATCAAGGTCGTTGCTCACGTCTGTCGTGCGTGAGGACCTCAGGACACGTACCAGCAGTGCGTCGCGCCGCTCGTGAACGGCTTTGTCGAGGGCTACAACGCCACGATCCTCGCGTACGGACAGACTGGCACCGGCAAGACGCACACAATGTCTGGCGCCGGCTTTGACGCCAAAGGCGACAAGAACGAAGCGATCCAAGGCATCATCCCTCGTGTACGTCCTACGCTGAGCAGCTCGCTCTCACTGCCACTGGCACTCACACGCTGGTGCATGCAGGTGATCAAAGCGATCTTCCGCCACATGGAGGCGAACCAGCAGCGCATCGAGTTCAGTCTCCGCGTCGAGTACATTGAGATCTACAACGAGGAGCTCCGCGACCTGCTCCATCCCGACACGCCGTCCAAGGTACGTCTGCCACCACAGCAGTGCGCTGTCCATTGATGCATCGCTAGACAGTCCTGACACACACGCACCTGTACTAGCAACTGAACATTCGCGAAGACGCCGAGGGGAACATCGTCGTCTCGGGCGTCAAGTCGGAAGTCGCAGCGACGCGCGAAGCCGTGTTTCGGTACTTGGTCCTCGGCGGCGCGTCGCGCGCCACTGGCAGTACGCTCATGAACGAGCAGTCGAGCCGTTCGCACGCGATCTTCAGTATCTTGCTCCAGCAGCGCGACGTCGGAACGAGCGCGTGTCGCACTGCCAAGTTCCATCTCGTCGACCTCGCTGGCTCAGAGCGCGCAAAGCGCACGGGCGCTGTCGCCGGTCGCTTCAAAGAGTCGGTGAGCATCAACCAAGGCCTCTTGGCGCTCGGGAACGTCATCAGCGCACTTGGCGACGAGAAGCGGCGCCTTGGCACTGCGACGACTGGCACGACGACCTCAGGCGTCCACGTGCCGTACCGCGACTCGAAGCTCACGCGCTTGCTCCAGGACAGCTTGGGCGGCAACTCCAAGACGCTCATGATCGCGTGCGTGAGTCCTGCGACGATCAACTTTGAGGAGACGCTCAACACACTTAAGTACGCGAACCGCGCCAAGAACATCCGGAACCGGCCGATCGTAAACGCGCTCGCAGTCGACGAGCGCGCTGCGAGCGACAGCGAAGTCGCGCGCATGCGGCAGGAGATTGCGAGTCTCCAGACCAAGCTCCAGCAAACGAGCGCCGCAGCAGCGAGCGGCTCGCGACCTGTGAGCGCCGCGTCATCGTCTCGGTCGGGAACTCGACCGCCGACGTCAGCGTCGACAGCATCGAGCGATGCAAAAGCTGCTGCGCTTGAGCAGCGCCTCAGTGCAACAGCGTGGAAGCTCCAGAGCGCAGTCGAGACAGTCGAGACGATGCGCAGTCTGTCGCTCGAAGCGATCACGGCGCTCATTGCGATGGAGCGCGAGATCAAACCGCTCGGTCGTCCGGTGCAGCAGCAGTTGAACGAAGTCGTCAAGCGCTTGAACACGGCGATCCAAGCGGCGAACCGATGCGACGCGGGCGCGAAGAGCAGCAAGCACGACAGCAGTCGACCCGAGCGCGACGCTAGCGAGCGCGACGAGGCATCGGCGCCGTCGAGTCCTAGCGATGAGAAGCTCGCGCGCATGAGCAAAGAGCTCCGCGACGCCAAGCACGACCTCGCGCGCGACGAGCAGATCTTTGAGATGAAGAACGCCGAGATTCAGCGCCTCCAAGCGCTCGTGCTTGACGCAAAGAGCAAGAACGAGAAGCTTCTTGAGAAGGTCCAGCAGCTTGAGCGTGGCGGACAGCTCTGGTCGAACGTCGACGTCACGGCGTCGAGCGCAGTTGGCAGCAGTAGCACACCATCAAGTACGAATGCGAGTGCGATTGATAGTGCGACGCTGCGCACATCGCTGTCGTCGCCGTCGATCAATGCAGAGAGCAAGCTCGCGCACGACGACAGTAGCGACGAGAGCGAACGCGCGACGACTGCACGCGCTGCGAGCCGAACGAACGGACTCCGCAGCGGCAAAGCACCGGCGTCGCGTGGACTCTTTACGAAGCGCAGCGGTACTGCCGGGTATGACGGCGAAGAGGACAACGTCTTGATCGGCACTGGCGACGACGACGTTGCGAGCAGCAGCGCAGCACAGCCACGCGATGCACTGGCGTCTCGTACATCCAGCAGTCGCAGCAGCGCAGGTGCCAAGTCTGGGTCCGCAGACACCAGCGGTCGCACGACAAGCAGCGCAGCCGTGCGCTCAAGTCGGTCAGAGCTCGCGAGCAGCAGCAAGAGCGAGACGATCGTGAAGCTCGAGCGCACAATCGCGTCGCTCCGGGCCAAGGTCGAGGAGCTCGAGCAGCAGAACGTACGTGCTCATGTGCTCAGGTCGCTCTGGCGTTCAACTCAACACTGTCGACTGCTCTGTCCCGTATGTGTGTGTGATGCTAGGGCGAGCTCCAGCACAGTCGTGAAGAGTCGACGCGCCGGTGGCAGCTCGATCGCCAGCAGTACGAGCGGCAAGTGAACGAAGCCGAGCAGACGATCGAGTCGCTCCGGAAGGAGAAGCAAGCGCTTGAAGACACGCTCTTGGACGAGAAGAGCCACGTGCCGAGCGGATCGATCGGTCGCACAGAGGCAGAGCGCCGAGCCAGTGGTGTGCGCCACTCGCAGCGCACGTCACCGCTTGTGCTTGAGCTTGAAGAGCCCGAGTCGTCAGACGCATCGACGACACCGCAAGCGTCTGCGGACGCAAAGCATCACGCGATGCGCGCATCCGCTGCCCATGGCAGTCGTCCACACACGTCCAGACCACTTAGCGCAGTCCTGGACGACTGTATCACGCAGCTCGTGGCGTACCACGACGCACGGCGACAGGTGCTCGGGATCCTCAAAGACAAGAAAGACGCCGAGCAGAGCAAAGACGAAGCTGCGAAGCGCGTCAGTGCACTCGAGATGCAGAAGCTCCGGCAGTCGCTCTCGGTGCGCGAGAGCATCTCGGACGTCGCGACGTCGATCCGCGCGATCAACGACAAGCTCACAGCCGAGAGTCGGTCGATGGACGAACTCGCGCGGCTCACAAAGCTCAAAGACCGCGCCGAGCGCAAGCTCCAGCGCCTGCGCAAGCAAGAGGCAGCGTACGCGTTCTTGGATCCAGACACGCAGCAGGAGCTCACGGACCTCGTTGAGCTCGTGCAAGACCTCGACTCGCACATCGCGTTCCAAGATGCCGAGCTCGCAGTCGCTCGGAACGACCTCGCGCTCATCAAGACGCGGTCGCACGCAGCAGACGCATCGCCGCTCGACGCGCTGGCACGTACCATTGTTGAGCAGGTCGTGCGCATTGCGAATCGGTCAGACGCACAAGAGATCACAGAGTTCGTCAAGCGCGTCTTGGACGAGGTGCGTTCGTTCGTGTAGCGCAGAGGACAGTGCGGACTCTCGCGCGAGTGCGTATCGAGCGATCTGACGCTTAGCTCTATGTGATGATCAGATCGCACGACTGCGTGGACGCGAGCACGAGCTCGTTGGGAAAGCGAGCGAGCTCCAGAGCGCGATCGACGAGCGTGACGTTGCGCTCCAGCAGCTCGAGACTGGTCTCGTCGCGGCTCGGAAAGAGTTTGACCGGCGCTTGGCGCTCGAGCGTCAAGAGAGCGCACTCGCAGTGACGCAACTGCAGCAGCAGCTCGCAAGTCAACAGCAGCAGCAAGCACCTGCGATGCCAGCGCCAGAGACGATCGCACCGGATGCTGGCGCGTCAAGTCGTGACGACGAGTGGAAGAAGCTGATCGTGAGCTCGCAGAAGAAGGACGAGTACATCGCCGACTTGGAGAAGCACGTCGTGTTCTACAAAGCCAAGGCCAAGCAGATGCAAGCGCAGCTCCAGCAGCTCATTCGCGACTCGGCCACGTGCAATCAGCACGACGACGAGAGCGACGAGAGCGACGACGAGGACGAGCATCGACGAGGTAACAGTCGCAGCAGACGCCAGGACGACACGCAGCGGCTCCAGCAGCGCATCCAGCAACTCGAAGACGCAAACGACGCGCTCATGAAGGACCTCGCGACTGCCAAAGTACGTTCTTCGCATCACAAACGAGACACACACTGTCGCTAGCGACTGACAGCTCGTACCATGGCGTTAGGTCGTTCTCCGGAGCTCATCGAAAGCTCGCGTGTCAAGCGACAGCGCGCAGGTCGTGCGCATCTCCAAGAGCGAGCTGCGCGAGTTGCCAGGCGGTCCTGCGCTCGTTCCGCCGTCACGCGATGGCAAGCGCGAGAGTTGAGACACGTGACCACTCTCGAGCAGTAGACGTACGTAGCAAACAGAAGGACACACATCGTCAGGTCTTGATCGTGCGGATCTGTTTGCGTACTGTCGTCCTCGTGCCTGGTAACCGATCGAGCGCTGCTGCGCTAACCATGACAGGCGATGCTTCCTACTCGCCTCGTCGCCGCTTGTTCGCTGGCTCGAACGCGCCACTTGCGTTGCCATCGCGCTCGCGGCGCCGCGTACTCGCAGCAGTTGCTGCTGCAGGAATCTCGCGGCCGACCCAGTCGAGGAACGATCCGACTGCAAACGCAGCGAACCGCGCGTCGAGTCCCAAGTGCGTGGCGACGCCTTCAAACACGCGCGCGAGTGTCTCGTCGTCGCGACCGACGTACGTGCGCATGTGGCGCACAAACTGGCGGCTCATGGTCGCAAAGAACGCTGCGCTGCTCGCGCCAAACGCCGCAGTGCGACTCGCAGACGTCGCGCGCAGGAGCGAGTCGACCAAGTCCGGCACGAACGGCTCGATCGGGCGCACGAGCTGGTCGACAAAGCTCGACTGCTGGTGCGCGTCGACGAGCGCGAGCGTCTGCGCCGGGACGCCACGCGCGCGAAGCTGGCTCCGGAGCTCTGCAATAAACGTGTGCGACCACGTCCGAATCGTTGCGCGCGACACGGGCGGGATGTCGACACCGCTCACGAGCGCAACACCGAGCTGCGCCATGACGTGGTGGAGCGACTCGGGGCCGCCGCGCAGGACGCCAAACGCATGCGACGACGGCACGTGCTGCACAAGACGCTGCACGAACGCTGCAAAGTTCCACGTCGTTGCGGTCGTCGGCGTCTGCGACGACGCGTTCACGTCCGAGAACGAGATCGGGAAGACGACAGAGCCAAGCGGGATGTCAAAGCTCGCGACTGAGAGCTGCGGCGCGTCGGATCCGAGCGAAGCCGCCGTGTTGTTGCTGGCGCTGCTGGCAGTCGACGACGACGATGCAGCGCCAGTCGGTGCCGCTGCCGACGATGTCGTGGTCGACGATGCTTCCGCTGCAGATGCAGAGGCGTCTGACGACGACGGCATCTCGCTGCTCGTGCCCAAGAGTCCGCTCGTTGCGCCGCGGATCGACTCGTTCATGCGCTCGAGGAGCGAGAGCAGCGCGTTCCCGCCCGAACGACTCGAGTCGCTCGCAGTGCGCGCTGATTCGGATCGCGAACTTCCGTGGCGCCGGCGGTGGCTCGACGCTCGGTGCTCGCTCGACGATCGGCGCGTGCTCGTGCTGTCGTTTGGATCTGTCGATGCGCTAGCAGTCGACGCCGTTGCGCTCGGAGCAGTCGTGACCGTGACACTCGCGCCGTCGCCAGCGCCGCCAGTCGTGATGCGCACCGACTCGCCGTCGCGCAAGCGCGTGCGGCCGCCTGTGAACGCCGGGTTGTGCCGAATGAACAAGTACCGCGCAATGCGCGCGAGGATGTCGACCGACTCGCCCACGCTCTGGAGCGTGTCGATCGTCCGGACAATCGCAGAGACCGACGGCAGCGGCGCACCAGTCGCGACGTCAACATCGTCAGCACTCGCGCTGCCGCTCGCAGTCGCAACCGAGCGGCGCTGGAGCACGCGGAGAGCGACTGGCAAGAGGTGCAACCGCGTGCGAAAGTGCTCGAGCAGGATCTCCAACTGCGTCAACTGCGCTTGGAGGAACGCAGCGTCCGTCTCGGTCGTTTGCTCGAGCTGGAGCTCGTCGAGGTCAGTAAAGTCGTAGTCTGTCGCATCACAGAGTCAGCAAAGCGCCATGGTCAGGACCGAAGGTGCTAGTGGCGCAGCTCAGTCTGTATACGACCAACGACGTACCAGAGTTCTCAATGTTTGACCGAACCGTCTCCATGAGGTTCTCCGACCGCGATCGCAAGTTTGCGAGCCCAGACGTCATGCTGCTGCTGCTGCCGCTTGACGCAGACGCAGACGTGCGCGACCGTGACGACGACGATGACGATCCGCTGTTGAGCGACCGCAGCGATGGCTCGGCACGTGACCGACGCGCACGTACAGAGAGACCATCGCGCGCACCTGCTCTTGTCGTAAAGTGCGCATACGATGCACGATGGCCGCCTGCAGTGTTTGAACCAGTAGGTTCGGTTTCGCTAATCACAATGTGCCCAGGTACGCCATGCGCACTCGACATGATGTTCGCGATCATCGAGCTCAGGAACGGCATCGAGACGTTCGCGCCGTCGCCGAGTGCGATCGTCGCGCCCATCACGACGTGATTTGGACCAGACGACGCGCTGCCGATTGTCGGGTCCGGCTCGTCGTTGTTGCGCTGCGCTGGTGCCGGTGTTGTACCGGTATGTGCGCTAGAACTGGTACTTGTACTGGTCGTACTGCTGTCATCTGGACTTGACGCAGCAGCGGCTTCAGCGCGCACGACGAGGTGCAGTGTGTGGCCGTCGTCGAGTGAGTACGCAGCGATGCTCTGGTCGTTCTTGAGCACTTTGCCGCGAAAGATAAGGCGCTGGCGCGCAAACACGACGCCTGTAGCGACAGCGACGAGCTCTTTGAGCTGTAGCACAGTCGCATTGCTCACGATCGTGATAGGGTACGTCGTGTGGTCGAGTGTGCGCACGTTCAGCGAGATCGACTTGGGCTCTGCTGTCTCTGCAGTCGCTGTAGCTGTGGCTGGTGCATTTATGTCAGCAGGCGCTGTCGATGCGCTCACTGACGCGTCGGAAGATGGCGGCGCCATGCTAACGGTTTGATCGATGGTGTGTGTTGTGTTGTGTTGTGTTGTGTTGTGTGTAAGGCGATACAGTGTACATGTACGTGTGAGCGCACGTCCACGCAGGTGAGTACGTTGATCGTATCCACATACAGAGATGCACGCACATGCACGCAGCGAGCGCACCTGCAGAAGAAGATGCACAGACGCTCGTGCTCGTCGTCGTTCTCGGTCTTGCTGTCGTTCTTTCGACGTTGTGGGAACATCGAGGTCCAGTCGCGTACTGTGACTGATTCTATAAGTGCGAAATGACAATGGTGACGCAAACCGACGTCAACAACGACAACAATGAGCTTGCCTCGATGCACATGGCTCGATGTCGACAGCACTGCGTGAGCTCACACTTGCTCTGTTGTCAATGCGGGTCGCTGCACATACGCCAAACACCACCTCGCCTTAATGCGTGACTCGCAGCTAGCACTCGCCACTTGCACTCTGCGCAATTGCAGCAAGCAGCAAGCGCAAGCTCTGCCGACAACTTGCTACGCAAGCTCTGTCGACAACTTGCTACGCAAGCACAACGACAACGACTCTCGCAAGCACAGCAACATCACCTCGAAGCACTGCAGCGACTTGTCAAGACACTGTGCTAGCTTGAGTGCAACCACGACTTGCTCAAGACAGCAGCAGATGCAACGACGTGTGGCATCACCAAGCTCGACAAGAGACCAGGACCAAGTCAAAGACGCACGTGATGTATCGAGACCAGGTCTTGGCCGCCTCGACGTCGCACAACGCAAACAAACAAGCAACGACAGCAACAACAACCAGCAAGCACAGCAGCCAAGCAGCCAAGCAAGAAGCAGAGCAAACAAGCAATCAATCAAGCAAGCAAGGAAGCAACAAACCAAGCGATCAAGCGTGACAACGACAACAAAGGGCAAGGCGAAAGCGCACTCGATGGAGCTCCGATGCGCGCTCGTTGAAGGCGGCAGTGTGTTCTCCGTCGAGATGCCTCAGCCTGCATGTGTGTATGACCTGCAGCGGGCGATCGCTAGCACACACGAACGCATGACTGGCGTCGAACCGAGCGACTTGCGGCTGTTCCTGGCGCGGAAGCGCGGCGACGCGACGTGGCTCGAAGACCCGTGCGAGACGTCTACAGCTTTGAAGAACGGCGAGCTCAACGACTGTTTCTCACCAGAGCTGGGGCTGCGACCAACGTGGATTCTGCACTCAGATCGGTGCTTTGGCAACACGCCACTGCCAGCGACTGGGCACGTGCACGTGTTTGTGCAACGACCCAAGACGCGAGAAGAGTTCAACGAACGCATGGCCGAGTACCGCAAGCAAGGCAAGTGGAAGATTGACGCTGGGCCGGAGTGCGGCGTGGACGTCGGCACACTGTTCTTTACAGGCCAAGAAGCCGCAACGCAGCAGCTCCTGGCGATCCACAGAGCCACATTTGAGCAACGACGCGCAGGCAATCGAGGCGACGTCAAGCAGACGATCGCGCTTGTTGACAACACCGCTGGGCTCGGCAAGTCGGCATTTGCTGCGTACTACATCCGCGAGTGCTGCAGAATGCTGGGCGAGTCGGTGCGAGACGAGTTTGAGACGATGTTGTGCGCCTGCCGCACGGTGCACATCGCACTCCGCCCCAACTGCATGATGGAGAGCAAATCATACAACGCAGTCATGGTCGAACACATTGTGGAGAGACTAGACGAGATGTTTGAGCACGCACCAGAGATCTTGCGCTTGTGGAAGAAGCGCATACGAAGCATGCGGAACGACTGTACCTACCACTTCGCGGCAGACGTCGACGCATCGGAGTTTCTGCGCGACATGACCCAAGTCATCGGCCCGCTCTTCATCGTCGTCGACAAGATCGGATTGGGGTTTAAAGACCTCAAACGGAAGCACGACACCGCCTCGTACGACGTGTTTGCGAAGGGGAATCGGTTCCTTGAGTTCTGCGAGACAACTCTCGTGTCGTGGCTTAAGGTCGACAACGTCTTCTTTGTCGTCGTCGGCGCCGCGCCGTTCCTCAACTACGTCGGACCAACAGCGTCTGTGCCGAACGGGCAGTGCGTGCTTGAGCGTCTCGAGCTCCGCTTCCTGCAGCCGAATGCGATCGAAGAGGTCATCATGAAGACGCCCACGACCAAGCCCAAGAACAAGATGACGAAGGAGAAGACGATCCAGGAGACGTACGGCATGAGTGCACGTCAAGTGCGCGACGTCGCGCGACACCTCTTTGACGAGACGTGCGGATGTCCAATTGAGATCCAGAAGGCGTTCCGGTCATGCACCACGCTCGACGAGCTCAAGAACTACTCGCTCGATCTACTGCCAGGGGAACAAATCACGCTCTGCCAAGACGTGGCGCTGTGCCAGCCATACGCAGCGATGCTGGTGCAGCACATGGTCAACGGCACCAGCGTCGACCTCACGCAAGTCGTACACGTCCGCGACAGCACGGACGCAACAACCGAGACGTCGCTCTCGCTCGCTCTCGTCGCCAGCAGGCTTCATATCATGTGGGACGGCTCGATGACTGCAGCGACACTGCACGCCTTACCAGACGTCCGAGCCATGCTGCTGCAGACCGCGCTATCGCTGCCGGAGCTGATCAGAGTGGTCCACCGTGGCCGAGACGCCAACGCCGGCGACCGCACAGAAGGCTTTGCGATAATCTGCTCGAAGCGCATGCGCGACGTCTTGACTACGCCAGTGCCGACTGGTGACGCCTCGCCTGTGTTCTCGGACGTGTCAGTCTTCGAACGCATCGGACACACTCCGTTCCTCGAGACGAAGCTCAGCTTCTCCCCGACGATCACGACGACAGCCAAACCACAGGTGTTCGTCAGTCTTGTCTCTGCGGCCGTGCATCCTGACATGTGGCCAGGGCTTTTGAACGACATGGTGTCGATGACCAAGAAGACACATGACTGTCGCTCGATATGCTTCCAGCCGCAGCGCATGACTGCGCTCTCGCCCGACCGGCTGCTCGTGACGTTCGTGCCGCCAAGCACACTCGTGACTGTCGGGTTCGTGTTCAAGTGCTACGGCTCGACAGCAGCAACGACGGCGGCGACGACGACGGTGACGGCAGTCCCAGGACTGAGCATGCAGCAGCTCGAAGCGGAGCGAGCGATGTTCAGCCGACCGTTCTCCCATGTGGACAACTACAACATCATGTTTGGTGCGTACACCTACGACTTCACGTTAACGACACGACGGGACGTGCTTGTGGTGTGCGCGACCAAGTTCACACCCGAGCTTGAGCGCTTGATTGGCGAGACAGCGTCGCGAGTCGTGCTCGAGCCGACGCCTGCGTTTCCGCACATCCACGAGACGGTCATGTTAGACTTGAGCACGCCTGCGAAGCGCCAGGCGTTCTTTGGGCTGACGGGAGCCGACGACGACGCTGTGGTCAGCATGCTGGAGGGCGTGGTCGCGACGCGAGCGCCCGACTACGTGTGAGTGAGTGAGGAAGTGAACGAGACCACCTGAATGGTGCTACGAGCAGCGGCAGAGTGATGGTGTGTCGAGCGTGCCACACACCAGCGAGCAAGCCTGTGGGGTCGAAGGCGCCGGCGCATCGAGTGCCGTCGCAGTGTCCCGGTTGAGTAGGAGTGAGTGAGTTGTGTAGGAGTGAGTACGTATGTTCGTATGATGCGGCGATGAATGAAGCGATCGTGTGTGTCTGTGTGTGTAGCTTCAGTTGGTCGTCGGTCAGTCCACTGTCAGTCACTAGCAGTTGGTCGCGCTGTCTTTGGAAGCGATTGTGGCGTAAGCTCCAACACACACAGCTCAACGCTGCACTCGCACACACTGCAGTCACGTGCTTGCAATGGCCTCACGAGCAGGCAGCGCGCGATCGCTTGGTAGTCAAGCAGAGAGCAGTCGTGGCGACAGCAGCAGTAGTGAGAATGGACACCGCACTCGGTCCACACACGCCGTGGATCCAACAGACAATGACGACGACGAAGATGGAGACGAAGATGAAGTCGGCGCGACAGACCACGACACTGGCTACGACAGCGACACGCAAGTACAGCGCATCGCCGAGAGCGCCGCGAGCTTTGCGAGGTGCGTCTTGTCAATGCGTTGGCGCTTTGGATCCGCCACAGTGGCGCCACTTGCTCTAACGATCGACGTGCTGTGTGGTCTCTCTCACGCGCCACTACCAACTTACCACACAGGCGATGCATTGCCTCTGGTGAGACGTCCAAAGCGCTAGCAGCACTGCAGAGCGTTGTCGAGGTTGCAGAGCCGCCGAGTCGCGCATACACCCGCTCGGTGCTGCTCCTCGTCCAGATCTTCCAGCTCGCACAGCACATCGACGCGAGTCTCGCCTGCATGCTCGACGTCGCGCGGTCCATGCCGCTGCCATACACGTACAGCGATGGCGTTCTGATCCTCGTGCGTACGCGTGTGTGTGTTTCTTTGTGAAGCGCGTCGTCTGCGCTTGAGAGCGAGCCAACACACGTCAGTCAGCTCACACACACACGCTCTTTCTCTTTGCCAGTAGACGCGACTCTATGCGCTCAAGCGCGCGCCAGTGCTCGCTGCGCGATGGCGACAGCAGCTCCAGCTCGTGTCTGGCAGCCACAAGGATGTCAACCTTGCTACTGCGCTCACTGGCTTTGCAGAGCGCGCGTTCGAGCAACAGGACTACGTGTTTGCTCGCGACGCCTACGCACGCGTGCTTGTGCTGCACTCGAGCGGCAGTCAGTCGCGTTGCTGCTCGAGCTCGTCGCCAAGCGCAGCCATATCGCAACGCTCAACTTCGCTGCTGTACAAGTACTTGCACGCGACGCTGCAAGTCTACGACCCGCTCGCACACGTCGCGTGGGAGCGACAAGAGCTGGCGTGGACGCTCGTGCGCTTGCTGCTGTTTCGTGGCGACGACAGCAGTGGCTCAAGTGGCTGTCGTTGCTTCCATCGTGGCGCTGATCGGTACAGTGACGCCGCCTACTACTGTCTGCGCAACGTGTACTTTGCGAGCTTCCGCGCGATCTACGACGCGGTGTTTGCGTGGGAAGACGCGCCTGCACGGGCGATTGCGCACCACTGGCGAACATATCGAGAGCGATGTCGCGTGCGGCAAGAGCGACAGGAGCAGCAAACGAGTGGTATGCACTGTGCGAGCATCTCAAGCAGTACAACAACAGCAGCAGCACCAGTGCGAACTCGTCGCCAGCGATCGCATAAGACAGCGTCATCGAAGCGACTGACGAACCCTGCGACGTCCAAGTCGCCCCCAAAGTCCAAGGTACGAGACGTACAACACTCAGCAGCAAAGCAAGCGCGACAAGCGCCGAGTCGCTCGCCTTCGACGTCTCCAAAGCACCGTCGTCCATTGTCATCGCGCGGCGCTGCAGTAGATCAAGGTACAGATCGTGCCACCGCTGTACGCCCGACCAACCAAGTCGACGACAGCAGCAGCTCGTTCTCTCATGCTGCACCAACAGCGCTCGCTGTACCTCTGTCGCCACCACACAAGCAAGCGCTCGCAACTCGACGACGCACTGGTCTATCAAAGCAGCAGCAGCAGCTCCAAAGCGACGGCTATGAGCACTCGCCAACAAAGCGCAAGCTCAGCGCTGTTCGGTACGTGTGCGCATGCATGCATCTGTTGATCTCACCACCTCTCTCACTCATCCACACACACGCACTTGGTCACACCCGACACTCAGTCACTTGCGAGCGCGCAACCTCGTCGACAACCTCACTGATCGATCACCTCCAACGCCACCGATGCGAGTCAAGACCACCGGCACGCACAGCTCGGCCAGTCGCGATGACAGCACCGCAAACGACAACGCCAACGACAGTGAACAAGACAACACAGATGAAGCGAGACGTAGTGTGACACCACAGACACTGCTCGATGTCTACGCGCTGCCGGTTCCTCCTCAGTCGGCATTCCTCGCATCCGTTGGCCGCGAGCCTGGGTTTGCAGACTTGGACCTCGACGAACTCGAGACGTACGCTCGCGTCGCACACTACCGCGCGCGCGTGCTCACACAGCAGCACGTGAGTGTCGCGCAGCTCGACGCAAAGCGCGTGACGCCGTCGTGGCTTGTGGCGTTTGAGAGAGCAGTGACGATGGTCACAGAGCTCCAGCAACAACAGCAACTACAACAACAACATCAGCAGCAACAACACTCCTACTCGAGTCTCGACACCGACGCAGCGCTGTCTCCAGTACGACCGAGTCACTTGACGCACATCCACTCGCGCGTCGTGTTTCAGCTCTCAGCAGTGCTCCAGCAGTACGTACGGAGCTTTGGCGAGACGCTGTTCACGCGCGAGCTCGAGTCGCTCGTCCAGCGTCTGAGCAGCTGGCGACTCCATCACGTCTCGGCGCTGCTCGCGGCGCTCGAAGGCGTCAGAGCCGTCGGTGAGCGCGAAGAGAAGCAGCGGAACCTCGAGTTTCGTCATGTGTTTCGCGATGTGTAGGTAGCTCATGCAAACGCACGTGCTGCTCAGCAGTGGTGGTGGTGCTCGCACTAGCTCGTAGACACCAGAGCACACACGCACACACAAGACACAAGACACCAGAGCCGAGCCGAGTCGTATAGACAGTTGATCCATTTCCTTCGGCTTCTGCTCCGCTAGAGGCGCTCCTACTCGATAGACTCACGTGTTGCCGCCTCGTGGCGACCGCCTCGCTGTCAAGGCACCGTTGTCGAGCGTGTTGTTCACTGCTGAGACGACGTGGCTGGCAGCCAGCCAGACGACTTAGTGACTCATCGTCGATGCGCTTGCTCCACTCGGACTCGACGCACGCGGCGGCTCGCTCATGCGTCCAACGCTCGGAGCGTCCGTGTAGCTGTGCTGCTGCTGATGGCGGCGATGGTGGTGGTGGTGATGATGATGGTGGCTACTGCTTCCTGACGCGCTGCTGCTGTGGTCGTACGCACTGCGGTCACTGCCTTTGCGGCGTGAGTCCCACTGCTGTTGCTCGCTTGGCGACACCGCACCGCTTCGCGGGTGCACGTTTTGGTTGACGTCGACCATTGAGAACGGCGCTCCACAGCTGCTCGGACCGGGCGGCGCTTGCTGCTGTGGCATTGCGCCTGGGTCGTGTCCTGGTGGCAGTGAGCGGCGGTACTCGGGCGGTGGTGACGCACGACGCGGGCCATCAGTAGGCACAGACGGCGGTGGTCCACGCACTGCGCCGTGGCGGTGAAAGTGCTCGGCGTTTGGGCTTCGACGGCTCGGCGACCCACGACTGTCGTGGTACCGATGCGGTGCGTCGCTCATCGGTGCGCGCATGCCGCTGTGGTCGCTGTAGTATGATGGCGGCGGTGGTGGCATGTCGTCTGCACGCGAGTGGCTCCGGTACGCTGGCGGACCGTCATGATACCCCATCTGTGGCGGTGGATCGGAAGCGTACGGCTGGCGACGAGGCGGCGGTATGTCGTGCTCGCGCCACTCGGGTGAGCTGGCGTACTGCCGACGGTACTCAGTCATGTCAACAGGCGACGCCCGCGTACCGCTGCTGGTACTTCCTGTCCAGCGCGATGTGTTCACGCTGCTCTCGGACGAGATCCGAGCTGGCGCGCCACTGCGACTATCGCTCGCCAGGTGTCGGTACTCACCCACATTGGCGTGGTGGTGCGAGCGCATGCCGCTGCGGCTACTGTCGCGGACAGATGATGGCGGTGGTGGTGGTGGCGGACCGCCACTGCTACTGCTGCTGAACCGATCACCACCACCAGGCCCGATCGGCGCGTACACGTCGCGGTCATCAACTGGTGGGTACGCACCACCACCGCCGTGTCGCTGCTGTGACTGGTGGTGAGATGGCGGTGGTCCAGAGCGCATGTGACTTGCAGCAGCAGCGGCGGCGCCACTGAGCTCGTCGCGGCTGCTGCGCGGACGTTTGAGGTCGTACGGATCCGACTCGCCAGGTCCATTGCGCTTGCGACTGCTCGCTCGCTCGCGCGCCGTGGCGTCTGGGAAGAGTGAGAGGATCGCCGCGTGGACGTTCTGCGGGAAGCACGCAGCGAGGAGCTCCCTGTCCGACGCAATGAACTCGACGACTGCGAGCGGCGACGGGAAGACGCGACCAGCGCCAGGGAAGTTCCCAGGCGGCGCAGCGAACCGCGTCTCAGTGTCAGAGGCGCTCGTGCGGACCTTCCAGCCGTCGCGCAAGAGCGTCGGGAGCGCGTGGTTCTCAAACAGACTCACGACGAACTGCGCCTCGCGCTCGCTGATCTGAATCGGCGATCGTTGTGGAGCTCCTGGTGCTGCGCCACTCGCGGTTGGTGGTCGTCCAGCATCAGGGGCCATCGACGAGCGTCCTTGCGGCTGGTGCTCCGGATGCATCGACGACGATGACGAGGTGAGTCCATTGTAGACTGATGGACTTTCTGGATGCGGTTGCTGTGGCGGCGGATACAACGGCGATGCCGACGGTGGCGGCACTGCGGCGACAGGAATTGGCGGGAGCGACGGATCTGCGCGCTCGATCTCGTCTTGGATCAGGATCTGGAGCGTGTTGTCGATCGAGAGCTCCTCTGCGTCGCCATCAGCGTACACGACCGTGTACAACAGCGATGGCTCGTCAAACTTTACGACCTGTACAGCACAGAAGCTGGTTCGTCAGTCCCACAGCCTTGCTGTCGATGGACACACCACTCCTTTCAGAAGAGAGAGAGACGCCATGAAGACGCACCTGGCCCAGGAAGCGGCCATGGCCAGCAAACGTCTTGGACACGCGGAGGCCGATGAGGTCGTCTGGGAAGATCTCGCGGCCGTGGAAGAGAATGCGCACGTCGCGGTCATCACTAGGACCGCGGTAGCCTGGGCGGTCGGCTCCTCGACCGACTGGCATTGCGTCACGCTCGTGCCGCGCGATCGGAGCGCCAGCAGATGCATCAGTGTCTGTGGCCCAGCGACCGCCGTTGTCGTTGTTGTTGTTTGGTGGCGGCCGCTCGCGACTGCGCGACCGACTGCGGCGATAATGGCGACTTGGCGCAGCGCCTGGTGCGTCGTACGCTTCGTCGCTGCGCTTCTCGGCTGGCTGGATGCTGCTGATGCGCTCGAGCGCCTGTGCGTTCCCACTGCCGCGGAGCTGCAGCAGCGCTGCGCCAGAGATCGACGGGAGCGACATCGACGCGCCAGCTGAGCCTGGCGACACCACTGGCGGTGGCACATTGCTATTGCTGTCTCCGCTGCTCGCGTCTTTGCTTTGGTTTGGCTGACTCGATGAGCGAGACGAGTGTTTGCTCTTGTGGCGCTCATCGTCTGACGACTCGGTCTCGCTCCCGCTGCTGGATGGCGACGGCGGCGCCGCTGGTCGACGCGCCGCACTACCGCGACTCGAGCTCTTGGGCTCCTGGCTCTTGCTCGCAGCACTGTTGTTGCTTGTACTGTTGTGCTCGTTCACACTGCTCGTGCTGCTGCTGTTGCTCTCGCTCCGACCGCCATTCGAACTCGCAGACGCGTCGGTTGACGGCCGCCGCGCGTGGCTACTCGCGACCACAGGCGCCACTGGCTGCGACGAGAACACGACCGCAACTGGCGACGCGAGCGCAGACGTCGGAGACACAGGCGCTTCTTTATCGGACGGAGCCGTCGCGGCGCTGCTCTTGTCGTCGCTCGGCGCTGGAGCGGCGGCTGCGCGCGGACTCGCCATCGTCGTCGGCTCCTGATTGTGTGTACGCTCGTTCGTTCCCTCACTGAAGGTGTCGGTTTGTTCTCACGCGCCCTGGATTTTGTCACTATTGCAGTTGAAGCTGCATACTCAACTCCAGTGGTTAGTTGGATTTGAGCGACCGACACGTCAGAGCGCAGACTAACGACCTCTTGCTCCATGGCGCGCGCGGGTGCAAGCGGCTCGGACGCGGCGTTCTACGCGCAATCTGCAGCGGCTGCAGCTGCTTCACATGGTCAAAAGACCTCCGCGCCACTCATGCGCGTCGTGCTTGCGCTCAGTGTCGTCTACGCTGCAGTGCTCGCGCTCGTAAACGCATTTGCACCAGAGCCGTACATGGTGCGCTGTCTCGTCATTGCTCATGCGCTCGTGTGTCTTGCTTGATCGGCGTAAGCTCACGCTCGTCAACTGCTGAATGCAGGACGAGATCTTCCACATCCCACAGACGCAGCAGTACTGCGACGGCGACTATGGTGCGTCTCCTTGTCTTGTGAATGCGCTTGCCACGACACACAGCTCCATCTCCTCACCACCACATCCTGCAACTCGTCCTAGTCACGTGGGACGCAAAGATCACGACATTCCCTGGTCTCTACATCGTCGCGACGCTCTACGCCCATGCGCTTGCGCTCGCTGGCACGGCGTTCTGCTCGCCTGCTGTGCTCCGTAGCGTGAACGTGCTCTTTGCACTCGGCAGCGCCGTCCTGATGCTCAAGCTCCGCGCGCTCTTGCTCGTCGTACGTCCGTCTCTCTCTCTCTCACTATACGACAACACCAGAGCACCAAGTCATCCACTCATGGTCCTATCGGCCTCATTACCAGCCTCGCAACGCAAGCAGCAGCAAGAGCAGTCCGCTCGCGCACGCGCTCGTGGCGATCGCGTTCCCCGTCCACTTCTTCTTCGCCTTCCTCTTCTACACCGACAGCGGCGCGACGTTCTTCGTGCTGCTCATGTACTTCCTCGCACAGCGCGTCAACTTGCTGCTGTACCCAACTGCACGGAGCAACTTTGTCCTGAGCGCACTGGTGCGTTCGCTCTCGCCCACTCATGACCGTCTCTGTCTTGCGAGACTGACGTATGTCTGTGTCTGGGTGGCTTTTGCTCAAAGAGCGGCGCTGCCGCCGTGCTCTTCCGCCAGACCAACATCATCTGGGTCGCGTTCGTCGCTGGGACCGTCGTCGTCCAGTGCGCCGAGCTCTCGCACGGTAACTTCATCTACGGGTGCGTCCGTCAGCTCTCGGTCCATAGCGCAACGGCTGCCGCGCCACTCGCACTCACCCTTCTCTCTCTCTATGACGGCACTAGCACAACGAAGCAAGATGCGCGTCTCGGACACGCACGAGTGGTCCGCAACAGGTCAGTCCGCCACGTCTCCTGCCTAAAGCGACCTCATGTCCTCACACTCGGTCACTTGGGCTCTCTGTCTGCCGTAGCGCGCCGCGCGTGCTGCTCAACTTTGTGATCGTCGTCGTCACGAACGTGCGCTCGCTCCTGCAGCTTGTGTGGCCGTTCGTCGTGATCGCCGTTGCCTTCGCCGTGTTCCTCGTCCGCAACGGCGGCATCGTCGTCGGCGACAAGTCGAACCACGAAGCGAGCGTCCACGGCGTGCAGCTGCTCTACTTCACAGTCGTCGCGGCCACGAGCTTTGGCGCGAGTCTCGCTGCGCCAGCGACCATCGCGCGCTTTGCCGACGCCGTGCGCCGCACTGCCAAAACGCCGAGTGGCCGCGCGCTCCTCGTTGCGATCGTCGCGCTCGTGGTCGCGACCGTCGCAGTCATGAGCCCCGTGCACAAGTTCCTGCTCGCAGACAACCGCCACTACACGTTCTACGTCTGGCGCAAGTTCTTCCGCAAGCACGCGCTCGCAAAGTTCGTCCCGACGCCGCTGTACCTCTACTGCGGCTGGCGCTGCTGGACCGAGCTGCGTACGTCTTCCATGAGGCGCTCTCCTGTCGTACGAGGCCGTGTGATGTGTCTAACGACCTGGTGGACGCCGCTGTGATGCGATGACGAGACAGGACGGAACCGGTCGCCGCTATGGATGCTCGTGTATGCGCTCGCAGTGGCGCTTGTGCTCGTGCCGTCGCCGCTTGTCGAGTACGTCCGTCTGCTGGTTCAACTGACAGCGTGCGCTGTCGTTGGAGCCGAGAGACCTCACACGTGTGACGGTGTGTGGATGGCCAGACCGCGCTACTTCCTCCTGCCGTTCCTCATCTTCCACCTCAACACTGGCACCGTACGTTCACCGCCGCTCTCTCTTGTCTAGATGGCGCTCCATTGCCTGACGGACGACGTTTGTACACAACTGCAGCAACCGCAAGCGCAGCTCTGGTTGACAGTCGCAGCCTACGCGCTCGTGAACGCCGCGACGCTCTACGTCTTCCTCATGAAGCCGTTCACGTGGGTCGACGGCACGCTCGCGCGCTTCATGTGGTGAGTCCTCGCACACTCGCACATCGTCTGCCAGTCGCTCTTGCTCTCTCTTGAGAGTCATCACACGCACTCGCAAGACCACCGAAGCGATCCAGACGCAGCAAACGAACGAACACGTGAACGAAGTTGAGCTTAGAGATGGAGACGCAGTGAGGCGACCACTGCTGCTGCTGCTGCTGAGGTCGCATCTGAAGTACCAACTAGACAGTCAAACGCAACAGAGAGAGAGAGAGCCGCTACAGGAGCTACGCTGCTGCAGTCGCAGACTCGTCGACGATCGCGCTCTCATCGACTGCCATCGCTTTCGCAGTCGCGTCGCTCGAGCTGCTGCTGCGCTTGCCACTCGCGTGCGTCACGTGCACGAGCAGCGGTCCTTTGATCGGGAGCGAGATGGACGTGTCGTACGAGACGTCGAACGGGTCGCGGAGCGTCGCAAAGTCGTAGCGACTGAGCATCGTCGCGAGGACGATCTTGAGCTCCATCATCGCGAGCTTGATGCCCAAGCACGTGCGCGGGCCGGCGTGGAAGATCATGAACTGGAACGGCGAGATCGTCTTGAGCTTCCCCGTCGTCGCGTCGATCCAGCGCTCGGGCTTGAACTGGAGCGCGTCGTCGCCCCACATCCAGACCATGCGCGACGCTGCGTACGTCGGAAGGAACGCGCGCGTCCCTGCTTTCAAGAACGTGCCGTCGCGGAGCGTCGTGTCCTGGTTTGCCGTGCGGCCGTTTGCTGGCGCCGGCGGGTTGAGCCGCAAGCTCTCGCGGATCGACGCTTCGAGGTACACGAGCGACTGGACGTCGGCCATCGTTGCGACGGTCTGCGCGCCGCTGCAGAGCGCGGGGACGTGCGCTTGGAGCTCTTCGCGCACGCGCGCCTGCACGCACGGGTACCGATTCAGCATGACGATGTACCACTCGAGACTGTGCGCAGTCGTGCCACGGCCGGCTGCGATGAAGTTGAACGCAACGTCGCGCACGAGCTGCGGCGTTGTCTCGATGCGCACGGTCTTGCCGTCGCTGTCGACGTACTCGCTCCCTTCCTTTGCGACAAAGAGCGAGATGAGGTCCTTGTGCTGCACATCGCTCGTAACTTTGTGCGCCATCGAGTCGGCAATGAGCGCGTAGATCTTGCTGTTGACGTACGCCATGTCGACGCGGAGCTGCTTCTCGAGGCCGATGTTGAGGAACCGCTTGAGGCGCCAGAGCCACATGGGCTGCTGGATGCGGGCGTGGATCGCCTGCGGACAGCGCGAGAACGCTTGGAAGAACTCACTCTCTTGCTTGTCCTGGAGACACCCGAGCTGGATCCCAAAGCCAATGCGCACAAAGATCTCGGTCGCGAGGCGGTCCATAAGGTCTTTCAAGTCGATCGGTTGCTGTTCGCTAGTGGTGCTCGCACTTGCTGCTGCATCGAGGCGCTTGCAGAGCACGGCTGTCTCTTCGAGGATCACGCGCTCCATGATGTCGCGCATCATCTGGAGCGAGAACAAGTGGCTCGCGGTCTTGCGCTGGTGGAGCCACTGGACGCCGTCGGCGCCAAAGATGCCATCACCAAACATGTCTTTCGCGATCATGCGACCCGCAGGACCTTTCTCAAACGTCTTGAACTGGAGCTGGAGCACGTCTTCGAATGCGTCGGCAGTGCTCACGACGACCGACGGCGGTCGGCCGATCGCAGTGAGCAGCCACGGCTTGCCGTTGTGCCGCGCACACTCGTCGGCGATCCAGTCGTGAAAGCGCGCGCGCTGCTTGAACATCAAGTCGAGCGTGTTGCCGAGTACCGGGAGCGTCGAGCGCGGTCGTGGGAGCGAGGACAGCGCGCGAACTTGTGGTGATGGGATGCAGATGTACCAGCCAGCGACGAGTGCACCGAGGAGGAGCAGCACGGACGCTGGCGACGCGAGCGACGTGAGTGCAGCATCAATGAACTGCGCAGCGGCCCACATCGTGCGTCGATGCGTGCGTTCGAGGGCCGTGGAGAGCTAGTCGGCGATGGTGTCGTGGACGCTGGAGTCTGGAGCTGGCGAATTGAAGACTGGAGTTCGACTGCGAGCGAGTCGAGAGCATGCATCCTTGTCCTTGGTGTGTGCACATCCGCACACTCGATGGATCCTTCTACCAAGCGGTTTCACCGAGGCGTCACTCGCGCAAAGAGTGACATGTTGCTGCGAAGCAGGACGCGCTTTGAGGCGCGTCGTCGTGTGGATCGAGGGGGTGTTGCAAACTCCTAGGTCATGCTCGGGCGAGACTTCCTGTAGGTGGTGCTGATGGTCACGACTTGACGGTACCAAATCTGTCGAGCCGAGTGGATCGTACCGAGAACCTCAAGGGTCTCCAGTGCAACGAGCGCGACATCACAACCGATGGATCCAGGTGCTTCGTCGCTCAAAGGATTGTGCGCGTGGTGATGCACTGTACGCTTGGAAAGCCACAGTCGCCGCGTGAGCAACACGGTGCGTTCGAACGCTCGCGATGTGTGAGCAACGCTCAATGTGCATGTGCTCGCACTCACGCGTGTGTGCGTAGGTGGAGCCATCCAGCGCCAAGTCGGCGTGGGCTTCTCGACCGCCCTCGCAGAGCACGTAGTCAAGTGGAGTCTCCTGCGAGACATGCGTTTGCTTCCAGACCTCGCTCTTGCGATCAACTGGACTCGGTACGACACGAGGTCCATTCAATGACTGACGAAGGTCGTTGCCATGGTGCGAGTCTGTTGAGGTCTGCTCTGCGGAGAAGCACGTGCGCGTCTAGACCGTGCCATCGCGTGTATCAGCGTCTAGAAGCATCTGCGTCAGACTCAAGTGCGAGTGCTTCTTCGCTACATCATCTAGCGGTGTCATGCCAGCATTGTTCGCAGTGTTGACCGCGGCGCCAGCAGCGAGCAGCGCCTGCACGATCTCGACTCGTCCGTGCATGACAGCAGCGTGGAGCGGCGCCAATCCGTCGTTGCGTGGCTTGTTGATATCTGCGTGGTGCTTGAGCAGGATGCGCACGACATCGAGATGGGGCCAGTCGGATGCCTCGAAGAGCGCAGTCGAACCATCGGCTGTTGTCGCGTCGATCGCAAAGCCACACTCCAAGAGGAGATAGCGAGCGACGTTGGCCCGGCCGCTCTCGGCAGCGATGTGCAGCAGCGACCGGCCTTTGCTATCAAGACGATCAATGTCTCCGCCGTGCTGTACCAAGATGCGCAGAACGTCGAGATGCCCGTCCTTGGACGCAGCTTGAACTGGCGTGACGCCATTGTGCCCTGGAGCATTGACGTCTGCGCCATGCTCGAGCAAAGTGCGTACGACATCGAGCCGGCGTTCGTCTCGTGATTCGCTGTACAGGTACGGAGTGATGCAAGCAGCGTAGAGCGGCGTGGCGCCCCGTGCGTGTCCCTTGTTGACGTCCACGTTGCACTCGTCCAGCAGGAAGCGCACAGCGTCAGGGTGCGAGTCTCGAGCAGCGATGTACAGCGGCGTGGAATCCAGCACGTCGTAGTCGTCAACTGTCGCACCATGCTCGAGCAAGACGCGCGCAGCACGGACGCAGCCGTATCGGCACGCCGCGAAGAACGCTGTACCGCCAGTCTCGTTTTTGAAGTTCACGTCTACAAAGGACTCGATCAAGAGACGCACGATATCGGCGTGGTCGTAGATGGCTGCGTAGTAGAGCGGTATGTCGCCATCGTTGCTCATCTGGTCGACGTCTGCGTAGTGCTCGAGAAGGAGGTGGGCGACGTCGAAGTGGGCCTTCCAGCACGCCCACATGAGCGGTGTGATCTCATCGTAATCGCTTGCGTCTACATCTGCGTCGTGCTCGAGAAGAAGGCGAACGATGGCTGTGTGACCATTCGAAGATGCACGGCCGAGCGGTGTGCCCTTGCACTGACCCGCTTGGTTCACGTTGGCACCATGCTTGATCAGAACGTGCGCAATGTCAAAGTGCCCGTTCTCGCTCGCAATCGAGAGCGGCCACTCGTCGGAGCCGAATAGCGTTGCCTTGCTCTTGTCGGCGCCATGCGCAAGGAGAAGCTTGACGACCTCGAGCTGTCCGTTCTTGCACACAACGATCAGTGGCGTTCTGTTGTCTTTGAGAGCATTGACGAGTGGCGATGTCGCGGCAGCCGCATCGTGCACACGTGTCGCGCTGTCGTCCTTGTCACTTGCGAACAGCGCGCAGACGCTCAACGTCGCCGTTGCAGCACGCGTCATGAAGCGCAGCCACTTGCGCTGGTCGCGTCTGTGCAGCACGGTTGCTCATGGTCGCGTTTGCTGGACAATGTGGTGTCGAGATGGCGAGTTGCAGAATGGCCGCTCAACCTCAGTTGCACGCGCCATGTGCACCATCAGGTCTATCGACGTGAACATGCGTCTGATTTCCACCAATACTCACTCGATGGATGATCTGGTTTGTGCATGTGGTGGAGCAAGCGCTGGTGTGAGCACGCGTCATGGAGAGCCCATGGACGCAAGTGATGATAGCGCTTTCGCGTGTGCTGCAGATCACCAGCGGCGCATGAAGCACCAACGCTGTGATCACCAGGAATGCGACGGCGTGCGCTCGTGCTACCGCTCAATACTCGATCGACAAAATAGAGCGCATTGACACAACAGCGTGACGTTCGATGTCGAGACACTTGTGCACTTGCGACGGTCTTGTAAGCACGCCTACGACGACCACGACAGCGGCAAGAAGCAGCGCAAACAAGCCGCGAGCTCGGGAGCGCTTGAAAATCGTCGGCAAGCCCGTGCTCGTTGTGCTGAGCACACCGGACGACTTAGAACACGTGCTCAAGACCAAGTTTGACGGCATTGGCAAAAGCGCACTGCTCTCGACGCTCCTCTCTGATTTCCTCGGCATGGCGTCTTTGCAGTCGACAGCATGCTCTCTGGCTGCACCAACGCAAGACTGCGAGCCACATCATGCTCACCCAGAGTGCCGAGCATGCAGGACGCCACGCACTTGGACTACCGGAGCAGTCCTTCGCGAGAGCCTTCGCCTGAACCCCGTGCTCGCATTCACATCGCGCGTGGCGCTTCAAGACTGGACTCTGTACGACAGGACGTTCGTTCGTGAAAGAGGGCACGCGCATTGCGCTACCGCACTGCGCGCTTGGTTGCACGCCGTGAAGTTGGGGCGGAGACGCGAACGAGTACAGACCCGAGCGCTGACTCGACGCTGCGACTGGGAAGCTCCAGCACGTGTCACCGTTCAAGTTCTCGGCTTTCGACGCGGGTCCGCACATCTACCTCGGCATGAAGGTTGCGTTCATGGAGATGAAGATCCCGATGACCGCGCTCTTGAGCAAGTTCGACATCAAAACCGAGCGTGATCCACTACCGCCAGACTGCGGCCATGTCGATCGATGAACCACCGATGGTGCGTCTCGCGCCGAACAGCGACATCAAAGGGATGTGAAGGACACAGACAAAGGCTGCATGTTGCGTTCGCACTGCTTCGTTGCAAGCAGCCTCTCCGTTGTCGACGAAAGCTTTTCACAAAGGCAAGTGGCTGTAGCGAGACACCACGAACGCCGCAATGTGAGCGAGGCGACCAGCGTGCACTCGCATTTCGATGGAGATGTTGTGCACCAGAACGCCTTGAGCTGCCGAGTCGATGTCGACGAGTCATTGCGAACCCACAGACCTCGAATGAGTGGGTTCAGAAAATATACTTGCAATTGTATGTGGATAGACATATCAAGTAAACTCAGGATCTGACTCAAAAGTGGTACAGCGTACCATTTGATCTCCATAACGGTACAGTGTACCCTGTGTCCATGCTCTTCACGCATTCGAAACAACTCACTTGCTTTCAGTATCGAAGCGCGATCGCTGCTTTTTTCGCTCGCGGCAGCTGGTCATTCGAACACGCGCAACAGCGGCGGTGTCATTCACGGAGCGCCCGCCGACGACCACGACGACCTCGACATGACGCCGACTGCGCTGCGCAACCTCGTGCTGCTCGTGGCCTCGACCGGGCTCTGGGCCGTGCTCTTCTACGTCGCGTGTGCGCTCTCGCAGCGCTACGTGCGCGTCTATCGCGACTTCTCGCACGCCGAGCAAGGCGACTGGAGCTCGCGGTGCGCATCTGTGCATCCAAGCTCTGTGGTGCTCATTGCTCGAGCTGCTGCCGCATTCGTCTGACGCTCCTGTGTACATGTTCTCTCTCGCTTTGTATGCATGCACACAGCATCAACTCGACGATCCATGCAGTGATCATCGTCATTGGCATGACCACGACGCTGCTCAAGCAGAACTGGGACGACCACTTGCTCCCCATGAGCTCCACGTCGGTCGCCACCGCGCTCTTCTCGTTCTGTACGTCCACGTCGTCTACCACATTGCTATCGCAAGTCACTCACACGCCTGTCACTCGCTCGTGACGACGACAGCGTGCGGCTACTTCATCTTTGACCTCTACGTCCTCATCCGCTGGCGCGTGCCGCTCTGGCGCGTCTTCGTGGTCCACCACATCGTCGCAGCGTACGTCCGCGACTCTCTCTGCTTGCTCGACTGCTTGCTATCGCGACTCACATCCTTCTGTGCTGCTGCTCTTGGTCAGTGTCCCGTACTTGATCTACAACTTCTCCACGGGCTGCGGCATGGACTTCTACCTCCTCTCGCTCTTCCTCCTCGTCGAGTTCGCAGTCATTCCGATGAACGCCACGACGTTCCTCGAGCAGATCGGCTACGGCAAGGCGCCGGTGCACAAAGCGTTCTTCTACATCACGTATGTCTGCTGGTTCGCCGCGCGCGTCGTCCTGCCGCTCTACAACGTCTACGTGCTCTGGGAGCGCATCATCCCGCAAGCCTGGGGCGCGCCGTTCTGCGTCCTTCCAGCAGCGATCTGCGGTCACCTCATCGCCGCGTTCTGCGTCGGCGTCTTTGTGTTTGTGTGGACGCCGGACGTGCTTGCGAAGTGGCGCGCGCCGGTCGTAGCGCTCGATGAGTACTCGGACTACGAGCTGACGCTGCGCCAGAGCATCACGCCGCGCGCATCGCCGTTGCCACCGACGCCTGGCGCTGGGACGCGCAGCCTCGGGAGCACAAAGCGCATGATCAACTACGGCACAATGGAGCAGCCATAGGATCGCAGTTGAGGACCACGCGTGTGTTTGGGTCGACAGAGTCGTCCGTCACTCGCGCTCGGCACTGCGCACTCGACAGCAGAGATAGATAGGCAAGCGCTTGGTGCAGATCGATGAAGAGCTCTACTGAAGTACGACGACACGCTGCACTGCCTTGCATCCGACACACGCCGCTCTCGTATCCGTTCTACGTGCCTCATGCGCGGGCACGCGCGCGCCGCACGCCGATCGCAATCGCGCCTGCGACGATCACGACGCCGCCAAAGATGCTGTAGCCACTCACGCGCTCGCCGAGGATCGTCGTGTCCCAGATGAACACGAACACGACGTCAAAGTACCGCATGACGGACGCAATACCCGCGCTCTCTTGCTGGAACCCGAGCGTCATGAACACGGAGCCGACGCAGGACACGACTGCGCTCGCGACGATCGCAAGCACGACGTCCGACTGCGTCGGGTACTGCAGACTCTGGACACCGGCACCGACAGCATAGGACACAGAGAGCGGTGTGAGTGAGTTCACAGTCCTAGCGCAAGCATAACAGTGTCATGCGAAGCAAGGAACGTACGACGTTGAGCACGAGGACGAGCACGATCGAGAAGCCGATGCCAAAGAGCGCGAGGTAGTGCAGGATCGCCATGCTGTGCACGTCGTGGAGCTTGCGCGTTGCGATGTACGCGCACGCTTGCGCTGCTGCTGCGCCGAACGCACAGAGAACGGCAAAGCCAGACGCGCGCTTGGCGTCGCCCGCCGTCTCGAGCCCAAAGATGAACGCTGGGCGAGCGACAAAGAGCACGCCCGTGTACGAGAGCAGCGCGCAGACAAAGTCGATGCGGTCGATCGGCTCGCCGAGGAGCCACGCACCCTAGACACTCGGACGACGCACGTCCATCGTACAAGACACGCTTGTTAGCGCTGCAGGCGAGCAACAGACAGGAAGAGCGAGCAATCGCAGTGCGAACGCGCCATGAAGAACGTCAGGACCGGGCTTGTAAAGATGATCACGACTGCGTCGGTGAGGACCATCTGCGAGACGGCGTAGAACGACAGCGTGATGCAGATCGTGCCGATGAAGCACCGGAAGAGCAGGACGTTGTGATGCGCGACGTGGACGTGGAGGCCGACCTTCTTGACGCGGACGCACACCTGCAGCAGGCAGTCGTCATGGTGCAGAGACACACGAGCGAATGGCTTGTGAGCGTCCTCTTCTGGATCAGAACGTGCAAGAAGACAGCGAGAGCAGACAGCGCCACTGGACGTACGTAGTTGAATGCAAACGCGAGGATCATGCGCCAGAGCCCGACTTCGTGCGGCGAAACAACGTGGCAAGCGTACTTGACGCACGCCGACATGATGCTGAAGTTGAACGCTGCAAAGATGACATAGCCAAGCGCTCGTACGCGTCGTGCGCGCGACGGTCGATGGACTGGGACCATTGCTGCGTCTGCGTCGCTTGAGTGGTTCGTGGTAGAGTCAGCGAGCTTGTCGTCCAGTGCTGCGTCGCTCATCTTCGCTCCCAGAAGCGGTGCAGTGTCGTTCCCGTCGCTCCTGTCAGCGTCGACATCATTGTCAGCCTCGACGCCGTCAAGCGCGAGTACTTTGCTGCCTCTTGCATGATGAGCCGCGCTATCTGATGGTGCTGGTGCGGGCGTTGGTGACGGAGTCGGAGCGTTGTCTTGGCGGAGCGCCATGGCGATGCGTTGCACGCTAGAGCGCTCTTTGTCGCTGTCGTCCGGTGTAATTGTGTGTGTGGGTCGCTTGATGAAGAGTGAGCGTTTACTGCGTTTGGCTTCTATAGTAGAGCGCAGCATGCTCAAGGCCCCGTCATCTTCGTGTGCTGGCGCGCATACATTGAAGTGTGGGAGGAAGGTGACGGCAGTCGTGTCGCAGTGCAACCTGAACGCGCGAGCGTGTCAGTCGACTGGCGCAATGTGCTTTGCGCTCTGGGTAAGACCGGCTGGTTCAATCCTCGTGATCTGATCAGTAGACACCCTTTCAAAGTCGATATAGCTACACCTTTGTAAAACGATATGAACACATGTACACTGACTAACATCCACTTGGACTTGATATCGTCACTTTGCCGCATGGGCACGCCGCACGACAATGAACGCAGCGCCGAGGAGGATGATCGCGCCGCCAAAGATGCTGTAGCCACTGACGTGCTCGCCGAGGATCGTCGTGTCCCAGATAAGCACGAACACGACGTCAAAGTACCGCATGACCGACGCGACGCCTGCTTTCTCGCGCTGAAAGCCCTTGGTGAGGAAGATGTGGCCGATGAACGCAAAGAAGCCGCTGCCAAAGAGCGCGAGCATCGTATCAACTGGGAGATTCAATTGAAGCGGCTGCCGTCAGACAGATGCATCACAGGCAAGAGCACAGCACGTCAGTCTATCAAGCAAGTCACTCTCTCAACACCAGAGGATGCGAAAGCACACAAGGCGTACCACTTGCAGCGTCGCGAGCGTGAGGAGCGAGAAGGCCATGCCAAAGAGGAGAAAGTAGTGGATCGTGACCATCCAGCTCACGTCCTGGAGCGTGCGCATGCAGATGTAGCAGCACGCTTGCATGAATGCGCCGCCGTGGGCACAGATGATCGCGAGTGTCGTCGCGTCTTTCGACTGCGTCTCGGCCGGGAAGAGGAACGTCGGACGCGTGACAAAGAGCACGCCGACGTACGACAGCACGCCGCTTGCAAAGTCGACGCGGTTCACTGCTTCTCCAAGCACAAGTGCTCCCTAATCACGTATCCGAGCCACGTCGTATGTGTGTGTGAGCCTCTATGAGCGCCAACAAGAGTCCTCACGTGCTTCATTCGCACCAGCAAGAACGTCTGGACGGGACTCGTGAAGATGATCACGACCGCGTCCGTGAGCACCATCTTGGACATGGCGTAGAACTTGAGACTGATGCCGAGCGTCCCGACGATGCTCCGGAGCAGGAGCGCGCGCCGGTGCTTTGGCGCGACTGCGAGATTCACGCCATAGTACCAGATCATCGCCTGTAGGATCACCGCCATCCAGAGTAAGACCGGCACGGTGAGCACGCACAGAAGACAGGAGGATACACATATGGCTGGGACGTACGTAGTTGAGGAGCCACGCAATGGCCGTGCGCCAGAACGCCGTCTCGTGCGACGTCACGCGGCGACTCGCGTACTTGACGCACGCTGACATGAGACTGAAGTGCAGCGCAGAGAACGCAATGTACCGCAGCGCTTTCGTCCGGCGCCAGCTCTGCAAGAAGCGCGCTCGAAGCGGAAGGTGCGCTGTGCTCGCGCTATTTGGCCGCTTCTTGCGCTCGCGCGCGTGCGTCGGATCGTGCGCAGACGACCACGTCGCGAGCAGCGGAACTGCGTCGCGCTTGCTGCTGTCGAGCACCGCGTCGCTCGTATTCGTGTCGACATCGTCGTCATCGTCGGTCGTAGTGGCGTCGTCGCGCTCGACTGTCAGCGCGACTTGGATCGGCCGCACTTTGACGTCCGACAAGCTGGTGTGGAGCGCTGCGCTACTGCCAGCACCCGCAACTCTGCTATTGCTGCGCTCGTTCAGACTCATGTGCGTTGGCGTCGGCTAGTGTGTCGTGAAGCGTTCGTGTATGTACGCGGAGGCTCTGCAAATGGCGTCGATGCGCGTGATGGCGAGTCGATGAATGCGCGAAGGATGTTCAGTGCCACGCAGCTGCATGGACACGGCCGAGCGCGTGCCAACTGACTCCTTTCCTGCTCGTTCTTCCGCGGCGCCGAGATGACTCGATGTCGCGACGCGCACCGAATGCGATCGAAGAGACGTCGAGCAGTCGCGTCCAGCGCCTCTGCACGTACACACACAGACACATGCGAGTGCGAGTGGATCGTCATGCTGGCGCTCTTGTCGTCATGACGCGGTCTTATAGTTTGTGCGTCATGACATCAATATCGAGCATACAAATTGCAAGTGATTGGCATTTGTCCACGTCAAACTGGCAAATTGTATGGTGACCTATTCTAGGCACTCGCACTCGACGACTCGCTCGCAGCGGCGTCGCGATCTTGCTGACGCAGCTCCTCGACGCGCGCTTGGATGCGCCGCTCGACCTCGTCGTCTGTGATCTTGATCGACTTGGGCAGGAGCGACGGGAACTCGAGCTCGCGCACTGGACCCTTCGACTCGACGAGGATGTCCGTGTTTGGGTAGTACACTGCCGGCGCCGTCCCGTACTTCTCTTCGTATCGCTCGAGCGCCTTTGCTAGTCGCCAGCGCTGAAAGTGCTCGCGACCAAAGACCGACGCGGCACCGAGCGCCGCGCCAGCTGCAGCGCCTTGGAGTCCACGAAGACGTCCGCCTACAGACCAAGCATCGCATGTTCCAAGCGAGTCATGACCGGTCTGTCAGTGCGCTGTGGCTGTCAGCAGCTACGCATGAGCGCATGATGCAAGACGCACCGACAATGCCGGCGTAGAAGCCGCCAGTGAGACCACCGGCTGCTGCGCCAGTCTTGAGATCCTTCGCGCCAGTCTTGTCGGCGATCACCTCTTCGAGCGCTGCATCACGCAAGCGAGTGCTTGTTAGTGCTGCGTATGTGCGCTGTAGCTCGTCGATAGAAGACGCAATGGACGTACCGATGTAGGTCGACGAGAGGAGGAAGAAGTTGGTCGCCATGGACGCCGAGTAGAACTTGATGCTCTCGTTGCGCAGCGCAGCGAGGCAGGCGCCCCAGACAGCACCAGTCGTGCCTGTGCAGTGTACATGAGTGTATGTGAGTAGAGATATACAGACGCAGCTACTACTGCTGCTTCTGGTGCATTGGATCAATTGATGTCGAGCACACGCACGACGCACGACGCACCTGCAATGCCGCCGCCAACGAGCATGTTCTTGACCGACACTTTGGCTTTCTCTGCATAGACATATGCGCAAGAGTGTGAGCTATGAAGACACACGCAAGTCAACATACGCAAACGAGCACAGACGCACCAATGGCCTCGTTGAACTCGGGCGAGCGCTCCATCATGATCGTCTTTGTCGTCGTCGCGCTTGCTTGAGCTCGTTGTCGTTGCTTGCTTTGGTTGTCACGCAATAATCGTGTGTCTTACATCAAATTGAGGTGCACCACTTTAAATAGCGTGGACCCCATCACATTTTCGTACTAGAAATTGTATGGCGCTAACACAACACCGATTGAGTGGTGGCGGCTGGCCGACTCGAGCGACCACATGCAGCTGGTGCGCGCATGTGCTGGCGCTGATCATTTGCGAACTAGCAGTCCCCACTCGCGCAATCCAACACCATGGTCCGTCAGCTCCTCGCGACCCGCAATGTCGACATCCCGGAGGACGTCAAGCTCGTGCTTGACGGCCGCAAGGTGACCGTGACCGGCAAGCGCGGCACGCTCACGCGCGACTTCCGCCACATCACGCTCGACATGCGTCGCGTGAACAAGACGACGCTCCGCGTGGACCTCTGGTTCGGCAACCGCAAGCAGCTCGCGTGCGTGCGCACGGTGTGCTCGCTCATTGAGAACCTCATCACGGGTGTCCGTGACGGCTTCAAGTACAAGATGCGCTTCGTGTACGCCCACTTCCCGATCAACGTCACGTACGAGAACGGCGTGGTCGAGATCCGTAACTTCCTCGGTGAGAAGCGTGTGCGCCGCGTCGTACTCTCGGAGGGCGTGACGTACTTCCGCTCGCCGGACATCAAGGACCAGATCGAGCTCTCGGGCATCGACCTCGCCAAGGTGTCGCAGGACGCCGCGAACATCACGCAGGCGTGCCTCGTCAAGCGCAAGGATATCCGTAAGTTCCTCGACGGTATCTACGTGAGCGAGAAGGGCAACATTGGCGACGACCAGTAAGCGTCTTTCGCCATCGCATCATGGACTCTGCCACTGCTAGGAGCGCAAGCCTAAGGCCGGTCGAATACATCGCCCGCCTTTGCTGTCTGTTGCCGTCACTGGGTTGACCGCAATGGGGTCGAGCGCCTCGGCGCTCCTCCTCCTCTTGCGGTCTTCGGTCCGGGCGGATTTTGTGCTGCACACTGGCGGCGCATCGAGACTGTCGAGTGGCGATCACCGTCACGCGCAGTCCCCACTGCGCCGCCACTTGTCTTTCCAAGCATGAGATCCACCCCTGCTCTGCGTCTGAGGGGTCTGCCTTTGCTACTGCTGAGGTGTTGATGATGGGGAGCTCATTTGATGGAGCGGCAAGCTACTTGAGAGTCAACGGCGGTCATGACGAACGCCTTCTAAGAGCAAGAGAAGACTCGAGTGGCATGTGCACGTGGCCAAAGAGCAGAGACGTCTGTATGAGCGGTCGAGTGGCGACTCGTCTTCTATCTGCGCTTGTGTGCCTAGAACATGTCGAACGGGTTCGCTGCTGCTGCACTCGACGTCGCACTTGGTCCGGTGAACGAGTCGCCGCGCGGTGGCGCACTCGCGAATGCACCAAACCTGTCAAGAGCGTACCACGTTGTCTGTCAGTCGATGAAGACGCCACCACGCAGTTCATCGTCAGTAGTGAGAGACTGTGCGTGAACGTACGCGTTGTCGCCAAACGCACTCGCTGGCGCCTGCGCTGACGCACTGGCGAATGACCCCATCGGCGATTGCGACCTGCCATTCGACACGCCGTCAGTCAGTCAGTCCACTGCTTGCATCACACTCAGTCACACACTGTCAGTGCGAGTACATGTACGTACGGTCCTGGGAACGCCATCGTAGGTGGCGCTGCTGCCGGTGCGGCGCCGAACGAGAACGACCCCATGGGCGACGCATTCGCCAGCGGCGCTCCAAACGCGCCAGCACTAGGCGCTTGCTGCGTCTCGAACGAACTGCCGCGCGAGTTGTTGCTCGTCGGCGCAGCGCTCGGGAACGCACCCAGACCAGCAAACGCATTGTTAGCAGCGCCAGTCGAGCCCGAGTTCTGGCGACTCGCGTTCGAGAACGAGCCGTTCGCAGACTTGCGCTGCTCAAACGACGCGCCACGCGACGACGACGCGCCACTCGATGCGCTGCCCAAGCCAATGTTCAGCGCCGCGAACGGGTCGCTGAGCGCTGCTGGCGTCTCGGGCGCAGGCTGCTGCGATGCATCATCGCACGAGGCAATGCGTGAGTGCGACGTCACGATAGCAGAGAGCGAGAGCGAGAGTCATGACGGTCTGTACCTTGGCGTGGACTGGGAGGGCAGGTGGCATGCCGTTTGGCGCTGTACCAAGTTGTTGCTGGTGCTGCTGGTGTGGGAACGGACCTGGCACTTGCTGGAACGGACCAGGGTGCTGCTGCTGCTGACCGTGGCCTAACCATTGCTGCTGCTGTCCCTGGAACTGCTGCTGCTGCTGCTGTGGGAAGCCGTGTGGCTGTTGCTGTTGTCCTGGGTACTGCTGCTGCTGTGGGAAGCCGTGTGGCTGCTGCTGGTGCATGAACATGGGGTTGTGCATCGACTGGAACGCCTGCTGCGTCTGTGGCTGCTGTGGCTGGAACGGATTCGCGCTGCCAAAGCCTGCGCCAAACGCGCCGTTTGGCTGACCACCCGATGCGCCAAAGCTGTTGTTCTTGCTCGCACTGCCGCTCGACGGCGCAGCGCTCGCAAACGCAAACGGATCATTCGCGGCTGCAGCTGGCGGCGCGTGCAGGTCGAATGCGTTCGTCGCGTGGCTCGCACTTGCGCCAAACGCGTCATTGGATGCGCCAGTGCTGTGGCCAAAGCTCCCAGTTGTCGACGACGTGTTCGAGAGCGGCGGAGCGTCGACTTCGTCAAACGCAGCGAACGGATCAGCGGCAGCAGTGGCGACTGGAGCTGGTGCAGCGGTCTCTGGCATCTTGCTGCTGCTACCGCTCGAGACGCGCGGACTGAACGCGCTGAACGGATCTGACGGTGCCGCACTTGCAAACGTCGAGCCTGAACTCGAGCGCGCGCTGGCGCCAAAGTCGCCACCGCCAAACGCATCGAACGGTGTCGCTGGCGCCGCAGCAGGAGCCACCACTGGCGACCCGAATGCATCAAACGGCGATGGCGTTGGCGCTGCGGCAGCGGCTGGTGCGCTTCCAAACGCATCAAACGCCGCCGTGGCGTTTGTAGGCGCAGCGCCACTGCCGAATGCGTCAAACGCGCGAGTCGAAGACGACGCTGATGCTGCACTCGCGCCAAACGCGTCGAAGGCGCCAGACGAAGACGCTGCTGGTGCTGCTGCGCTCGCGCCAAACGCGTCGAACGCAGTCGCTGATGAGCCGCGACTGCTGCTCGTTGCTGGCGACGGCGCAGCGCCAAACGCGTCGAACGGTGTTGCCGTAGCAGCAACTGGCACGTCGTCAAAGCCAAACGGGTCTTTCACGACTTTGTCGGGACTGAACGCCATGAAGTCGCTCGGCGCTTGCTTCACAGGCGACGCGACGATCGGCGCTGGCGCTGCTGCTGGCGCACTGAACGACGCTGACGGTGACGAACCAGACGACGACGACGATGCAAACGTCGCACCTGGCGGTGGTGCGATCTTGAACGACCCAAAGTCGCTCCGGAGCGCTGGCGCCGGCCCTGGAGTCGGCGTCGACGACGACGACGATGCGCTGAACGCGCCAAAGTCACCAAAGCCGTTGCTGCTGCTGGCGCTCGACGTCGCTGCGGTGTCAAAGTTGCCAAAGTCGGCAAAGCCAGACGACGACGACGACACCGGCGTCTCACTGCCGAACGCAGCAAAGTCGCCAAACTGCGCAAAGCCGCTCGATGCCGACGCGTCAGAGCTCCCGAACGCGTCGAACGCTGGCGTCGACTGCTTGCTGTTTGCGCCAAAGAAGTCGTCGCTTGGCGGCGTGAACGACGCTTTAGTCCGCGAGCTTCCGCCCTAGTGAACGGTACACGCATCGGCGAGTGGGTGAGTGGCCGTCTATGATATTGTGCAACGCTATCGCCGTCTCTATAGAGCGATGACGTACCGAGGACGTCCGCCGTGCGTCGTCTTTCTTGCTCTCGCGCGGTGACTCGTAGACCCATCTGCCGCACCACGCAGTGTTAGTCCAACAACGCCTTCATTCTATAGAGAGAGAGCAGGACGCACTTGCGGTCGATGTACGTCAGACGCATGAAGTTGCGCGTGCGCTCGCCGTCCGTCCCGCCGTGCGGTCGGAAGCTCGGGTCGTGCTTGGCGCGCCAGTACTTTTGCGCCGCCTACAGAGCCATCAGCACAGCCAGCGCGTGAGTGCGTACGCGTCTCACAAGAGTAAGAGAGAGACAGAGACGTACGTCGTTGCCGCCGAGCTTCATGGCTTTGACCTCCGCCTCGGTGAACTTGGACATCGAGAGCGACTTGACGCGGTGCGCAAACTCCCGACTGCGCGCGACGGTCACTGCGTCAGTCGCCTACACACAACAACTACGATAGCCAAAGGAGCAGTGGACGTACTGGATCCCACTGCACGACGTGCATACGAACGTGTTGAAGTCCAAGCAAATGTACTGCGGCATCTGTAGCGAGAGCAAGACGCACAAGCGATTGTGAGTGGCGCTACACGCTACACACGCACAGACACGTCGACGCACCATTTCGTTGCAGTCAAAGCAGCGGCGGTTCGCTGGACTCGCGCGCTGGAACTCGCGGAGCTCCTTTGTGCGCTTCTCTTCCTGGCGCTTCTCTTCTGCAGCCGAGATGCCCATTGTATCAAGTAGTCGCGCTTGTTGTTACGAGAGAGAGAGAGCGAGAGCTGGTCGCCAATGTACGTAGCGAGGGACAGCGTGTCGAGTTCGTTGGTGGCGTGTGATTGTAGCTCGTCGTGCGTGCGTTGCGAGCTGGTCGGTGATGGATGTGGTGCTTGGTGTCGAAGCTGTGGATGTTCGTCTGCGCTTGCGTGTGTGCGAGGGGAGATGGCAAAAGAAGGAGAAGAAGAAGACCGAGAAGAGGCGTTGGAGCGTACGCAGACACGCAGAGATGGATGGAGAGAGCGAGGAGGTCTCGCGAGCAGGAAGGAGCAAGTGAGCGATCGAGACGGTCTGGAGGACCGACGTGGCGCGTCGCTACTCGCACTTGTGATTTCGTTGTGCTTTTGCGTTGAGATCAGTTGTGATGCGGTAGTGACAAAACGAAGGGATTCAAAGTCGTGTTCATTTGTGATTCAATAGTGATAAAATCAAGGTAATTCAACGCACCCGTCCTAGCTCTTCTTCTTGCTATTGCTGCTCTCGGTGCGTGTGCTGAACGACGAGCGCGAGCTCTTCAGGTAGCGCATCTTAGACTGATGCTTGTGCCTACACCAGTTCACTCAACCTCCACACTTGGACGCCAAGACCACGCAACGTCGTGGTCAGCGACTCGTTTGAATAGCACTCGAAGGCGCCTCCAGGATAGCCACTACGACGACTCAAACGCCGACTCGACTCGAGCATGACCGCCGTGCCGCGTCTTCCGCTCTACACGCTCAAGCGCTCACCACGCCGCGCAGATACAACGAACAGCAGTGCTGCGCGACAGCAACAGTATCAACACCAACCGAGCGAGTACAAACCGCCCGACGAGCGCCTCGCCGAGGCGATCAGCGCGTGCATCCAGCTCGACTGCGAGCTCAAAGTGCTCGAGAGCTCTGGTCACGCGCGCATTGGCGTCTTTGCAAAGCCGCTCGTGACCAAACGCGATGCATCGAACGTCGTGGATCCAGACGACGCTAGTGCAGGTCAAGAGCTTCTGAACGACAGCGCGCTGCTCGATGAAGAGTGCGCGGATCCGTTCTACCACCAGTTCTACGACGACGACGGCCGCTCGCTCTTTGAGCAGCTCTTGCGCGGCCGCATGCGGATCCTCGCACTCACCAAGATGGTGCACGGCCGCGCGAGTCTGCCGTACGTGCGCGCTGAGATCGAGCTCGCCGAGGCGTACGCGCGCATCAACCTCTGGAAGCAAGGGCACATCCACATCGCGACTGCGAGCGAGCTCCTCAAAGAGCTCAGCGCGCAGCCGACACTGCCGCAATCCGCTATGCGTGAGCGATCGCACTTTGCACGCGCGCTCGAGCGTCTGTACGAGCTCCAAGTGAGCAGTGACAGCAGCAAAGGACACCTCTCGCTCGACGACGCAGTCGAGCTGTTGGGCGACTGCTGCAGTGACTCTGACGACAACGACAGCGATACGAGCAGCGAAGCTCATGGCACTCGCAGTGGCGCCTCACCGCTGACGCACGATGCGCTGCGCGCCGCATTCGGAGGCCCTCAACAGCAGCAGCTGCACTGGCAGCAGCTCCTCTTGCATCTCGAGCGGAAGAGCCCGCACTTTCAGCGATACATCGAGCGTTTGGAACGCGCGGCGCCAGAGAGCGCGCTCCGTCTCGTGCGCAGCCACTTTGCTTGCCTTGACCTCGCACATGATGGCGTCGTGCCGTTCCACACGTTCCTCGCGCGCCTCGACGCTACCACGAAGAGCAGTCAGAGCAAAGGCAACAGCAGCAGCAGTGCTGACGACTCGTACCTCGAGACGCTCTGTCTCTCGCTCCAGCTCCTGCTCGAGCGCTATCAGCACCACTCGCTCACGTGGTCGGAAGTTGTCGAGCTCGGGAGCAGTCGCCAGCTCTTTGACGACGCTGTGAAAGAGCTCTGGCCGCGGCTCAAGCTCTTCATGGGTCGCCTGTTCCTCCGCCGCGGTCAGCTCGACGACGCCGTGCGGCAAGTGCAGCTCGCGCTCGCGCAGCAAGAGCAGCTCGTTGGGGCTGAGAGCGAGAGCCTCGTGCAGTTCTACCTCGTCTTGGCTGAAGCCATGGCCGTGCGCTTCAAGCAGCTCGGCGTCGTTGCGCAGAAGTGCGCGTTCGAGAGCGCGAGCAAGTGGCTCGAGTCGGTCGACGGGAGCCGCGCACTGCGCGCAAAAGCGATCGAAGTGATCGACGACGAGTGCGCGCGGTCTGGCGCAGTACTCCCGAAGAAAGAGGCCGAAGCCCGCGCGCGCGATGCACTGGTGCTCGCGCACTCGACCGCGGCGCTCGTGCGGCCAGACCCGAGCATGGTCGAAGACGCGATCGAGCTCTGTACAAAAGCCTGGTCGCTCCAGGAGCGCCACTATGGCCGCGAGCACGTGAGCACTGCTGTCGTGCACGTCACGCTCGCGCAGATCTACGCGCTCAAGAGCGAGCTCCGCGAGAGCGTGCGGTACTTTACCAAGGCGATCGAGATCTACGAGCACGCGTGCAACGGCCCCGTGCCAGCGTCGGCGTTCCTGCGCCTCGAAGTCGCAAAGCTCCAGCAGCAGCAGCGCGAGAGCAAAGCGGCGAGAGCGGCGTACACGCTCGTCGGCGACTTCTTTGTCTCGTTCGCGCAGGAGTTTGCGAGCGCCGACAGCACGAAGCGCGCGTGCTGCGCACAGGCGATCGACGCGTACCGTCAGTGCCTCGCGCTCCTCGCCGCGTCGCATGGCGCCAAGGACGAGCAGCGCAGTGTGCTCGAAGCGATCGCTCGCGCCGCGCGCGACGGCTACGGCGAGTGCTCGATCGAAGCCTCGGACGCTGCGCGCGACCTCGGCGAGCTCTTGCTCGACATGGGGAACCTCCGCAGCGCTGAGACGCACTTGCGCACCGCGTGCTACATTGTCGAGAGCCACTTTGGCGCGAGCGACCGACGCGCGCGGCGCCTACGCAAGGACGTCTTGGACGTGACTGCCAAGCTCCGGGCGTCGACGCTGCACCCGGACGAAGGCGGGAACGACGGCGACGACCACGCATGGCTCACGCTCTAGCACGTATGAATGGCTCGAAGGAGCGATGGTGACCAAGCAGCAGTACATCTATGAGGTGAACACACAGTGTCTTCCTTAGGCTTCTCTGTCGTGCCGTATGTCCTACAGGTCCTTAGGTACTGAGCGACAGGAGCAGCGCTGTGCCCCGTCGTGTCCAGATGTCTGGGGACTTGCCAGCGCCAGACTTGAGGTCGACTGCGATCATGAACGACGGGCGCTCGCGCGTGCCAGTGCGCAGTGGGTACATGTAGAGCGGACAGCTATAGAGGCCCTTGGACGCCTTCTTCTTGGACTCGACGGGCTTGAAGTGCAGGATCGGCATGCTCGAGTGGAGCTCCATGGGCAGTGGCTCCGTGAGGCAGTCGTGGTCAAAGTCCCACCGCGCGCCTTCAAGGATCAAGCCGCGGATGTACGCGCCGTCTTTCGGTCCCGCCGTGAGCGCGTGCTCGTTCTGGTTGATCACGACGAACTCCCAGTTGAGCGAGTCGATCGAGATGCCGTTCTTCCGCGCCGCGGTCTGGAGCAGCGCGGTCAAGAACCCGGTCGGGTACGTGAAGCCCGAGAGCCAGAAGACGCTCGGGAGCGCGTGGCTCGCCCACTTGTTCATCTGCTCGCACCGAAGCTTCAGGTCCTGCGTCCACGGTCCGAGGGGCTTGAGCGACGGGTAGCAAAAGCTCCAGGCCTTTGGGACGCTCCCCATGAGCAGCGCGACGTAGATCGCCTCGAGCTCTGGCGTGATCACAACTGAGCCTTGGATGCCCTTCTCGAGCGCAAGGACCGAGCCGCGGATGCACGCGAGGAGCTTGTTGTACCGCTCGAGCTCTTGCATGAGCACGGTCTTGAGCGCGTCGGGGTCGGACCGCGTCGCAAGCGCCGCTTTGATGCTCGCGAGGTCAAAGACATCGGGGACCGAGTCTTTGAGACTCTGCAAGAGCGTCAGGACCTTCTCGTCGCTGCCTTTGCCGCCGTCCGAGACGCCCATGGCCTGGAGCGACAGCATCGTCGCAACGAGCTCACGGCCGTCGTCGATCTGCGACGCGATCTGCGCATTCGGGTGCTGCCCAAACGCCGTGGGTGGGTCATCGAGCGGCAGTTGCTTGATGTACTCGGCGTACGCGTGGAGGTCGCCGTCGTCCGGGACAAAGTAGTACTCCGAGTCGGAGAGTGGGACGTTCTCGACTTGCAAGATGTCTTCAGAGAAGAACTGGTTGATGTACACGAGCATGAGCCGTCGGTCCCAGTCGTCGGTCACGCGACCGCCGTAGTTTGCTTGCGCGATGAGGTACTTGAGCGCGTCCCACGGCGTCTCGTCGTACTCGTCGAGGTAGATCGCGAGGACGTCTTCGCTGATGGCAAAGTCCGACTCGTTAAAGTCGTACGGGATGTTCCAGCCGAGGTTGTTAAACTTGCGGCGCTCGAGCAGGAGCGAGTGGAACCAGCAGAGGCAGAAGAGCAGGCGCTTGTACTTCGTCGCTTGCTGGCAGCGCACGAAGCGATCGGGCGAGATCGTGTTGTACAGCCGGAGCAAGTTGGCTTTCAACCCGCGCGGTGGCTCCGTCGTCATCTTGATGCCGCGCTGGAGGATCGCAATGGGAAAGTTTGGGTTCGGGTCGCTCGTGAGCCAGAGGCGGAACTGCGGGTTCACGTGCGTTGCCGCCGGGGCGCAGAAGTTGTCAATGAGCTTCTCGAGCGTCGGGGCCCAGCTGAGCATGAGGTGGCAGTTTGCGAGGAAGACCCAGTTCCCAGCCTCGAGACCGCACTGGAGGATCGCCTCTGCGATGCTCGCTTGGCCCTGACCAAGTGCGCAGTTCTCAACTTTCTTGTGGAGCGAGTCGGCGAGCGCAATGAGCGAGTTCGTCGGGTCGACGCCGGGCGAGAGCACAAAGATGAGCGGCGTCTTGTAATTGGACGTCTCGTAGATCGCCTTCAAGTCGAACGGTGGCGGGTCGACAAACTGCGTCCCGAGGTTCGCAGCCGTGAATCGAGCGGCTTGGATGCTCAATCGGTCTGGCCGAATGCACCGGAGCAGCAGCATGCGCTGGAGATCGTTGCACTTGGCGTCCCAGTCGCCCGGGAGCGGCTCGAGCTCAGGCGTGCTGCTCTGGAACCAGCTCTTCCACGCCTTTGTGCCTTGCTCGAACGAGCTCACGAGACCGTGGAAGCGCGCGAGCTTGTTGAGCTCGACGATGCTGCTCCAGGCCTGGTCCGTGAGAAACTCGCTCGCGTAGTTCGTCACGCGGTCCTCTTGCGCGAGGCTATTGCCGCCTTTCAAGAGGAACTCGTACTCGTCTTGCGGCATCTTGTGCACGCTCTGGAGCACGCGAATGCACATCTGGAGCGAGAAGAGGAGCTTGTGGCGCTCAAAGAGCCCACGACAGGCGTACGCGTAGACAGCGTACGTGTGGTAGTCGTTGATCGCGTTGATGCGTTCTGTGAGCTCTTCGCTCAGCGCGCCTTGGTTCTTCAGGTTCCGACTCTTCACGATCGAGTCCTGGAACAAGCTCACGTACGCGTCCAACGAGAACTGGTACATCGGGTCGACGCTCGTCATGTCGTTCAAGACAAAGTAGAGCGTCGAGGACCGGAGCGCGACCTTGGCGTAGCCCATGCGCGCAGCGTCGATCTTCTTCTCAGTCTCTTCGCTGACCACGAGCTGCGACGCCACCTCTTCCGAGGTCGTCTTGGACGCATTGAGCGTCGTCACGAGCGACTCGTCGTCGAGGAGCGAGCCTTTTGCCGCGGAGAGGAGCCGCAGGATCTCGTTCTCGAGGTCAATGAGCTTCTTCTTGGCCGCGGCGACGCGCACGACCAAGTCGGACTTTTGCTCCTCGAGTGCCGGCTCCTCAAGCTGGACCGTGATGCCGAGGAGCTGGGCTTCGAGACCCTGCTCTTTCACGACAAAGTTGACGATCGTCGTCTTCGTCGAGACCTCGGGCGTGTAGTGCGGGTTGTGGAGCTTCGTCGTGAGGTAGAACCGGAACTCGCGGTTGTAGTCGAGCTCCTTGTCGCCGAGTCGAAGGACTTCGCGGTTCCCGATCTTGACGATGCTCTTGTTCAAGATCGGCTCGAGACTCGGGTCGAGCTCTTCGAGGATGTCTTGCATGAGCACGGGGATGCCAAAGCGAATGCCGTTCTCGAGCTTCCGGAGCAAGTCTTTCATCATCGGATCGACGACTTCGAGCCGACTCCCTTCCATTGACTTGATCCACTTGTTCGCCTGCCCTTGCGGATCGATCATGAGCGGCCAGCGCTTCCCGCGCGTTGTGATGACGCCGTTCTCAGTCGAGAGCGAGTCACGAGGGAGACCTTGCGCGTTCCAGCTCCGGACGTCTGTGGGGTCGGCGAGGAAGTCGGTGAACGTGAACTTCTGCGAGATCGGGAGCCCTTGCTGCGTCACGCGGTTCATCCACGTGTCGACGAGCGAGCCGCGGTAGAACGAGTCGAACGGACCGGCGTACGAGATGAACGCCGCGGCGACAAGCGCGTCGCCAACAACGTTGAGCAAGTTGTCGTTCTTGTCGGCGATCGAGACCTGCCAGCGCTCGCGCTCGCCTGCGAGGCCTTTCACGAGCTGCTCGGCGCGCGAGAGCTTGAGCTCGAGTGACTCGGCTTCTTCCCGCAGTGCGTTCTTCTCGGACACGCTCGCGTCGTACTGGCGCTTGAGGCCTTCGACCTTCTCCGTTACTTCCTGGAGCTTCTCCTTGGCGATCTTGAGGTCCTTTTGCTTGAGCTCGAGCGCCTGTTGCGACTTCTTGAGGATCTCCTTCTTCGGCGCCACGACTTTGAACACGCCCGAGTAGCACTCCATCGCTAGGACCCACGAGCAGAGCGCACCGGCGGCAGACGACACTTTACGCACGACGTCGGCGTTGAACAGCGGCTTCGATGTGTACTTCTTGAGCTCCTTGACGGTCTTGTCACGGATCGAGTCTTTGTCAAACGTCTTGATCTGCTGGAGGAAGTTGACGTCGTTCATCTTGGTCTTGGCCTGCGCCCACGTCGGCTGGAGCCCAAAGAGGATCATGACGGCGCACATGACGAGCGACACGAGCTCCGGCGGCTGGGAGTAGACTTTGACTTCGGCGATCGCTTTCTTGTCGAGGTTCTCGACTTCGAGCATCGCGCGCTGGAGCGCAGGGAGGGCTTCGTCCAAGTCCTTTTGGGCGTCGTCGGCGATCTTCTTGGTCTCGGCCTCTTCCTTGGAGATGCGCTCGCTGTCGGCTTCGACCTGTTTGCGCTGCTCATCGGCGACGCGGCGCTCCGAGACAATCACGACCAGCAAGTCGGAGCAGTCTTTGTTCTTCTGTGCGACAACGATCTTGCGCTCCTCGAGCTGCTTGGACATCTCTTCGACCTGCAAGCGCGACTCCTCGAGCTTCGCGAGGCCGTTCTTGAGCTTGTCGCGCGTGTCGAGGATGGTCGCCGACTTCTCCGAGAGCAAGTCGACATAGCCCGTCACGAGCGAGAGGTAGTTGGTCGGCGTGACGTAGTTGTGCCGCTTCATGCTCGCGAGCACTTGACTCGACGCCAAGAGGACGCTACTATGCACGACCGCAAAGACCGAGGCGATCTTGGGCCGCTGCTTGTCGCTCGCGACGTTCTTCTCCTCGAGGAACTTCATCGCGACCTCTTGCAGCGCATCGAGTGGCCACTCTTGGAACCAGTCGATCGTCGTGCTGTTCACGAGCGACGGGAACTGCCGACACCGGTTCCGAAAGCCCTTGCCGATCGGACTGAACGCGAGCACGACGTGCAAGTTGCGCCGGACTTCGCTAATGAAGAAGTTCCAGAGCGTCTCCTTAGTCTCTTTCACGCCCTGCGCACGTGCGCGGAGGCGCACGGCGTCGAGGATCGCCGGCTGCTCCTCTTTTTCAAACAGACCCGGGATCTCACCGCTACTGAGGATGTTGTTGAGGTCTTCGACGAACGACTCGCTCTTGATCTGCGTGTCGCTGAAGAGGAACACGGTCTTCTGCTCCTGGACGCCCACTTGCACGTACAGCTTCTTGATGTCGTCGTGGAACTCGCCGCTGCGGTAGTTCTTCACGACTTCGATCTGGAAGACTTTGAAGCCGCCGATGAACGCCGCCAAGCGCGTGAGCGACTGTCGTCCGCTCCCGCCGACGCCGACGAGGAGTAGATTGCCGCGCGTCGTCATGAGCTGCCGGTGGATCCGTAAGATGTGGAGCAGTGCGTCGCCAAACATGACGAGGTTCATGGGGATGTAGCCCGGCTCGGCGTTGTGGTTCTCGAGCTGCTCTTCGATGAACGTCTTGAGGTGCTTCATGTCGAGGCACTCGGCGTACTTGGGCGGACTGCTCTCGTCGCTCGCAGCCGATGAAAAGACGTACGTGAAGAGCGGTCCGTTCTCTTTCAGGCGCTCGGGCGCTGACGCTAGCAAGCGCGACCAGTCGGTCTGGAAGTGCACGCCGAGGAGGTCGTCGACCTTCTTCTTGAACGTCTGTCGGTCGTCGTACGTCGTGAGGCGATCCGAGAAGACGCGGAGGCTCTCGTGGATCCAGAGCCGCAGGACGCCGTCTCTACTTGCGACGTTGTGCTTGTCCGAGAGCAGCAGTCCTTGGATCACCTTGGCCATGTCGCGGAGGTTAAAGAGGTAGTGGCAGTTCGCTGGCGTCGGGAGGAAGAGCTCGAGTACGCCTTGGTAGAGCTGGATCGTCGCCGCGACGAGCGGGACCCCAAGTGGCTTGATCTCGTCGTCAAAGTCTGCGAGCTTTGGCACGAGCATCGTCTCGAAGATGCGCTTGAGCTGCGCGTGCTCGGGGATCGTCATGTTGACGAGGTTGAAGCGGCTCTGGAAGCGCGAGCTGATGACCGAGCGGCCGCCGCCCGGTGGGCCCATTGACGCGACAATCTGCATGTCGACAAAGTACTTGAGCGTCTGCTTCTTGCGGTCGTACCAGCAGCTGTAGTCGACCCACTGCCGCAGGAGCTCGAGCGGCGGCTGAGACCCAAACGTGTCTTTCGTTGGCATGTTCATGTCGTCAATGAACGTCACGAGCTTCTTGCCACCAACCGGACCGAAGCGATTGAGCGACCGCTTCTCCATCACACTCTCGATCACGTCCTGCGTCGTCGCGGACGACGTCGCGGACGAGAAGTACATAACGAGGCGCTGGTACGCGTCGCTCAAGCCTTCGATCTCTTTCTGGATGATCGTCGTCTTGCCAACGCCAGTCTCACCGACAATGAGTGTGTGGATACCGGCGCCGAGCATGGTCTGGAGCAAGAAGCCGTACCGGAGCGTGTCGATCGTCGGGACGAGGATTTTGTGGAACGGCGTGTTCGGCGCAATGCGGAAGTTCGTCGGGAGCTTCTCGTCCCAGAGCTTGAACTCGCGCGCCGCGACGTCGACGTAGAAGTCGTAGGCGGTCTTGAGCGGCGGGTACGCTGTGTCCATGTCCCGGAGGCACGAGTCGAGCTTCTTCCGACCGTCTTCGTTCGCAGCGCCGAGGACGCTCCACGTGAGGCAGAAGAGGAACCACTTCTCGATCATTGCCGCAAACCTGTCGCCGCACGCCGCGCGGTCCACGCCGTTGTCCTTTGTCGCAAGCGCGTTATACAAGTTGCAGAACGACTTGACGCTGTTGAACTCGGTCACGGGTATGAGGTCTGAGACTTCGGCGGCTTTGAACCGCAGGAGGCGCTCGACGTACTTGTCAAAGAGCGTTTGGAGCACCTCGCGCTCGTCGGCGTCCGTGATCGTCGTCGAGAGCCACGTCTGGACGAATGGGCGCCAGCCGAGGTCGTCGACGTCCATGTAGACCATACCGGCGCGACTGACGGTCGCGGGCGATGCCACGGACAGGTCCTGGACCTCAAACATGAGCGCCATGGACGGACTCATGCTAATGCGGTCGCCGTTGATGAGCGTGAGGACCTTGTTGTCGTCCATGACGCTGTTCATGCTCTCGATCCAGAGCGTATCGACGGGCCCGTCGAGCATGATCCACTTCTCCTCGGCCCGTTCGTCGGCCGCGAGGTTCCGGAAGATCGCCGAGAGGATCCCGTCGATCCACTCGAACGTTGAGAGGTCGTAGACGCCGTAGATCTCGTTGAGCGAGATCGACTTGGGGTTGAGCACTTGTACGCGCACGGGCATGTATCCTGGCGTGCTCTCCTTTGCCAAGCACGTCTTCGCGAGCTGGAGCGTCTTCCAGATCGTCGACTTGCCGGCCATCGTCTGTCCGACGATCATGTTGCAGTGGCGCGTGACTTGCGACTCGTAGAGCTGGATCGTCTTGAAGACAATGACCGGATGGACCTGGAGCTTCTGCTCCGCGAGCTCTTGCTCGATCGTGCCTTGGAGCTTGCCGTAGTCGGTCACTGGGAGCTCGATCGACGGGAAGAGGTCACCGAGGAGGAGACGGAATAGCGCCGCGTCTTCGCGAATGAACTTGGGCATGTTCATGTCCCGCAGCGCGCGCAAGAGGATGTTCTCTTCCTGTAAGTTTGGGTCCTCGCGCTTGAGCGCACCGGCCATGTTGAGCACGGCTTTGAGGCTCCGAAGTCCAAAGTCGTAGTGGTCCTGCTTACTGAGCTGCTGGATCATGAGCCCGTACAGCGTCGTGGTCTTCTTTGCGAGCGTCTTCGCATCGCGAAAGCCCTCGGCTTGGAGCATAACTTCCGCAATGAGCGCGAGGTCCGGGACCATCATCGCACACGGCCGCATGAGCGCTTTGAGGTTGTCTGGGAGCTCCGTGCGCCCAGCGTAGCCCGGATTCATCGTGATGAAGATGCCCATGTTGTGGTTGCACTTGATCGTCGAGCCGAGGAAGAAGAGACTCGTCTGCTTGGTCGTGAGCGCTTGCATGATCGTCAGGACCTGCTGCGCCACGACCGACAGCACCTCGATCTCGATGCGATTGAACTCGTCAAAGCAGCCCCAGCCGCCGGACTGCACGAGACCGGAGAACATGCGGCCGACCGACTTGTAGTCCAAGCCGTCGCTGCAGTTGAACACGATCACGTACTTGGCGAGGTTCTTCCCGAGGTCTTTCACGGTCTCAGTCTTGCCGGTCCCCGCCGGTCCGAGCGGGTTCCCACCGCGGTTCAAGTGCAGCGCCGTGGTCATCGTGAGCACGCACCGATCCGTGAGTGGCGTGATCACCAGTCGCCCGTTGTTGCCCTGGTACTCGTACGAGTACTGCAGCGACGTGACCGTCTGCTTGACTTCGCAGATGCCGCACTCGCCCAGGTCCTTGGCAAAGTAGAACCGGAGCTGCATGAGCCAGTCAAAGTCGTTCACGCTCTTGCAGCTCTGCTTCACGAGCCGGTCAATGACGTCGCGCGAGTGGATCTCGATCGTAATGAGCGCCACGACCTTCTTCCGGTCGATCGACGAGAGCTGCCCGCGCACCATGTCGGCGAGCTTGTTCAAGTACGAGATCCACTTCTTCTTGAGCGTCTTGAGCGCCTTCTTCTCGCCTTTCGAGACTTCATTGAGTGCTTTGATGCACTCGTTCGTCCACACCGTCTGGCCGCACGTGATGAGGAGCTGACCGGGGAAGTCCTTGATCCACTTCTCCTTCTTGCCCTTGTACGCCACGAGGCACTGCGCGTAGATCTTCTCGAGCGTATTGATCATCGCCGCTTCGATGCGCAAGAGCCAGCCTTCGACCGCGCCAGCGACGACGACGTTTGACGCAAACACGACTTGTTCACCGCACGGCGAGTTCATCCCAAGGGCCTCGAACGTCGCGTTGCCGCGCGTCCCTGGCGCAATGAGCTGGAGCGTCTTGATCGCCTCAAAGCACTTCTTGATGTGCTTCTGGACCTGGTCCGGGTCCTTCTGGTGCCCAAGGATCTCGAGCAAGTCGTCGTTCGAGAGGAAGTAGAAGCGCGGGAAGAGCATGCGCTTCGTCTCGAGGTACTGGTCGAGGCACTTTTGGATCTGGTCGAGCTTCTCCTGCATCTCGACGAGCGTCTCGAGCACGCGCGGCTCTTGCGTCGCGCGCAAGGCGTTCTTGGTCTTCGCCATCGCCTCGGTCACGCGGCAGTACGCGCTGTTGACTTCGTCAAAGAGCTTGCTCTCGAGCGGGAGCTGCTTCCGGATGTCCTCGGACGCCATGAAAATGCTCTCGAGGTAGATCCAGCAGCGCTGGACGCTCAAGAGCGTCTCGATCGCCTCCGACATGTGCGCCAGTGCCTTCTCCCAGAACAGGATCTTCGTGTCGAACGACGCAAAGAACGGCGACGCTTTCATCGTCGAGAGCTGCACTTGGTCGTCCTCGAGCGCCGTGAAGAGGTCGTCGGCCGACTTGATCTTGTAGTACACGCCCTTGTACTCGCCAATATCGACGTCAATGGCGCTCCAGCGCTTGTCAATGCCGTCGAGTGCCTGCTCGATCGAGAGCTCCTTGCCGGCGTTTGCCGAGAGCGTGCTGATGAACTCGGCGTGCAGATGGAAGCCGAGCGAGAAGACGCGCTCGAGCGTGAAGCTCGTCGACTCGGTGTCGAACGACTTGCCCATCTCTTCTTTGAGCTGCGCCCAGTGCCGCGCCCGGAGCGCAGGGCTCTTGAGGTCCTGAATGAGCGGCAGCGTCTGGCGGAACTGCTCGATCTTAGTCTTCATCGAGCTCCAGACTGGCCAGTTCTTCATCTCTTTGCCGTACTTGACGACCTTCTTGAAGAATTGCGCCGCGGTGCTCTCCATGCTCTCGACCTCAATGTCGTAGAACACCTTGTTCTTCCAGGACGCCCACACGACGTCCCACTCGTCCGTGAGCGTCCAGATCTGCGTGAGGAGCTCGAGCTCCTTCTCAGTCTGCGCAAAGCCGTCGTTCTTGGTCTCCTCGATCCCAAAGATCTCGAGCCCTTTCTTGAGCGAACTCTGTCGCCCGCGCGTCGCCTCCATCTTCTTCTCAAAGTCCTGGAGAATGCGCTGCGCCACCGCCGGCACTTGCTCGCCGCTGTACGGGAGCGTCGCTTCGGCCTCGGCGCGGAGGTCCGACATGATCGCATTGAGCTCTGCGACCGAGTCCTGGAGGTTCTGCTTCATGCTCGTCTTGCTCTTCTGGAGCATCGTGTTCGCTTCGACGAGCATGCCTTCGTAGACGTCCCAGTGCGCCTTGAGGTTCATCAAGTCGCGCTGCTCGTCATCCGTGGTCTGGACGTCAAACTCGGCGAGGAGCTCGTACTTTGCCTGGAGCGGCTCGAACCGCGCGGTGACGGACGCGACGTTCTCGCGAATGTCCTGGAGCAGTCGAATGCTCTCGCCGAGGTGGTCGAGGTTCGTCGGCTTGACTTGGAGCTTCTTGGTGTTCTCGCGCATCATCGTCATAAGGTCCCGGAGCTCGTCGTGCGCCGTCTGGTTGAGCAAGCCCGTGAGCTTCCCGATCCACTGCACCGTGTGCTCCATGAGGCTCGTCTTGAGGTAGTTGGTGTCGATCTGAATGAAGTTGATCGTGTTCGTCAAGTCCTCGTTCTGGATGCTCGTCTGCTGCTCGCGGTACCGCTCAATGTCGGCGCGGAACTGCTGCAGCGGCCGATTCGCCTTGGCATAGCGACGGATGAACGCCTGCTTGTCCTGGTTCCACAACAGCTTGTACTTGTCCCAGTACCCGAGGTACTTCTGCAGCTCCGTGGCGCTCGACGACATGCCGTTCATGATGTGCACGAGGACCTTGAGGATCTCTTCGTCGTTGAAGATCGACTGGTAGAAGTTGTTGTTGGTGGTCGCCGCCGCGGTGTCCAGGCTGCTCCGATCTGTTGTGGCGATCGCCGCGGTGCTCTGGTTCGCCTCGCTCTCGCTGCTCTTGTCGCCAGTGCTGTCGGCTCCGTCCAACGCCGCGGCAGGAGCGTCGTTGAGCGCTTGGTTCCCACTCGCTGACGGCTCTTGGAGCGACGCAACGAGGCGCGGGACGACCGAGATGACGTTGAACACCTCCTTCGCCACCGTGTTGACCATCTGCGTGAGATCGACCATGAACGGCTTGAACTCGACCTTGCTGTCTTCGAGCACGACATGGATGCGAAAGAGCGGCCGCGGATCGGTCTTTGCGTCGCCGTTGATCGCCTTCGAGAGCTCCTGGAGCGACTTCTTGACCGACTGCCGCAGTGCGTCTTCGAGCATCTTGTCGCACCGTTCGACGAAGCGACTCCACTCGCGCAAGACCTCGGGTGGTCCGGCAGCAAAGTGTTGGTACGTCGCCGCCATCGTCGTGCTGATCGTGTGGTACGCGTCACGGAGCTGCTTGACGAGCTCGCGGCGATGGACGTCTTGCTTGGCTTCAAACACGCCTTCGTCGTAGACCGTGTTGCGCTCGATGAAGATGTGCATGAGGCTCGCGATCATCTTGCAGTGCTTCGCCACGACGTCTTTGTTCTCTTGGAACTCTTGCACGATCTTGTACGTGTTCTCGCAGTGCTTGCGGCAGTCGGCGACGTACCACTCGACGATGCCTTTTGAGACCCACGTGAGCTTCTGTAAGCCTGGCTGAACGCGCCGATCGAGCTTGCGGATGATGTCTTCAAAGAGCCGACGCTCTGTTGACGACAGGTCCAAGAGGATGCGATTGTAGTCGCGCACGACGAGCATCACGTGCTCGCGTAAGACGCGGAGCTGCTCCTTCTGGTTGCAAATGTCGTGCGCCATGTACGGGATCTGGATCTCGCCGTTGAAGAACTGCCAGTAGTGCACTTCGGCAAAGAGGTTGAGCAGCGGGCGATCAAAGTTGCAGCTCAAGAAGCCCTTCTTCGCGCGTCCGATGAGCGTCTTCTCGGTGTTCTGGAGCACGTTTGGGTCCTTGTTGCTGCCGCTGCTGATCGCGTTCAGGTTCACCGCCGCCGCTGCGGCGTTGTTGTTGTTGCTCTGTGCGGCGGCGCTTGCCGTATCGGCGCCTTTTGCTAGTGCATGTGGTGCGGCAGCGCCGGCGGTAGCTGACGACGACGCTGGCGCGTGTGGTTCGAGCGCAGACCCGGTTTTGGTCATGAGCGGACTCTCGAGACGCGAGTTCAAGTTCGTGCTCCCGAGCGCGTTCAAGTCCTCGATCCAGTCGTGGTACTTGCGCTGGATGTACTCGTTCACGACGAGCCGCAGCCCTTCGTACGACACCTGCGCTTCGTCGTTCTCAGCGGCGTTCGATGCCTCGGCAAGCTCCTGGAGCCGCACGAGGTCGTCCGTCGCGCGCATCAAGAGACTGCGTGCCCAGAGCGCAGAGCCGGCAAACTGCGGCTCAGTCGGCGACAGCGGCGGCGCGTGCTTGTTCTTCTCAAACAAGTTGCGGATCGTCGCGATCGCGGCTTTGAACATGGCAAAGATGTCGATCGTGCGCTTCTCGACGCACCGCTTGATCGCCTCACGCTGCGCGATCTTGCGGAACGCGAGGATCAAGTCGACGCCCGCGGAGATCATCGCGACGCTCTCGAACGCGCCGTTGATCACGTTCTGCGTCATGGCTTCGAGGTCCTTCATGCCGTTCTTGAACGCGTTGAAGTCGCTGTGCCAGCTCGTGATCTTGACGTCGAGGATGTCGTACTCGAGCTTCCGGAGGCGCTCGACGTGGCCTTCAAACTGCGCCTCGATGCCGCGCAAGCTCTTGACGATCTCGAGCCCGCGGTTGCCACCAAACGTCGGCAGTGCCTCGCGCTTGCCGTCTTTGCCTTTGCGCACAAACTGGATCTGCCCTTCGCACACTTCGAGGAGCTCGCGACAGCGCTGCACGAACGCGTCGATCTGCGCAAAGATGCCGGTCTCGTCAAAGCACCAGCGCCGATCCGGCGTCGCAGCTGCGGCGTTCACGGCGCTTGCGGCGCGGTGGTAGATCTGCTTCCACGACACGCCGCACTGGATGCTCTGCTCCAAGTGGAGGACGCTCGCGTCGACGTTGCCATCAAAGATGTCGGCGAGCGAGATCTTCTTGCAGCACACGACGATGATCTCGTTGCTCACTTTGCGCAAGAGGCTCGTGATGCGATCCTCGGTGTTGTAGTGCCGCGAGTACATCCAGATGAGTCGAATGTAGTTGAGGAGCTTTGGCAGAAGGAGCGGGATCTCGACAGGCTGCGCGCGCGCAATCTCTTCGCACACAGGGCTGAGCTTCTTGAGGAACATGAGGTTGTCGTTCGCTTCGACTGATCCTTGCTTGATGATCTGCGAGAGCGTCTCGAACGGCTGGAGGTACGACGACTTGGCCGCGCGGAGGATCTCGACGATCTCTTTTACACCCTGGCGATTGAGCTGCTCGGTGATGCCCGAGAGGTCCTGTGTGCGGTGCTCCCAGAACTTGATCTCTTCGAGCGGCCCAGCGCCTTCTGCGTCGTGGGCGTTGTCCTGGTTGTTGATGACCTCTTTGATCTGCCGCGTCCAGTGAATGACCGTCGACTCGAGCTGCTGCACGAGGTCCTTGTCCTTGTGGTTGAACTTGTCGGGGTTCACGGGCGGGAGGTACAGCACAGTCTTGCCGCAGCCGCGACTCACAGTCTCGGTGAGACTCGACATGAAGCGGTAGAACTGACCCGTGAACTCTTTCTGGATGCTCTCGGGCCACGCTTTGTTCGCCTGGAGGCGCTGGAGGTAGTAGCCATTCATGAGGTGCAGCAGCGACGCGATCGCGTCCTTCTCGACGGTCCCGAACTGCAGTGCGTCTTTCACACTCGCAGGCGTGACGCTCACTTGTCCGTTCTTGACAAAGTACATGACTGTGCTCGTGCCGCGCGGTGCAGTCGTCGAGACGTTCAGTGCGCCGTGGAGCAAGCAGAGGAAGAGCACCGGCACGCCCGGGTTCTCGACAAACTCCTTGACTGTTGCGAGGTCTGCCGACGTCCACGCTTTCGGCTGGTACCCTGGCAGCGTAATACGCTCGCGGATCCACTGCACGATGAACTCGACATCGTCGAACGATGCACTCATCGCGACAGCGTCCGTCCGTGCAGCGGCCACGAAACACAGCAGCACCAGGTCGATCGAGAGGCAGCGAGCGACGACAGCGACAGCGACGACGGCGAGAGCGCGAATGGGCTCGAGAGGTCGACACTCCGTGTCTGTCTATATGTTATACGTTATGTCAAGCGTCGCTTTAAGATCCGTCCAGACAACGTATAACGTATAAAATGATGACGCGAACATTTTTGTGCAATGCTATAGTGAAAAAACAAGCATTGCGAGAAGTTTATATATATATATTTGTACCCTAGCTACGTATTAATCTTAGTTACAAAGTAACAAGGGTACACATGTATTTATAAACTACTCAAACGCTCGTTTTTGTCACTATCGACAAAAATTGATGTTGTTGTCATCACTTTATACATTTTTCAAGGCACTGGCTATTGTGACAAAGCGCCCATCCCCAATTGCGACAGAACAGCGCATTTGTGACAAAACGACAACAACAGTATACAAAAATTTGGAGTATAGCTGGATAGTGACCGTATACTTCAGATACTTCAGTAGGTATCAGCTGATGCTTCGAAATGGCATCATTGCTGCATTAAGTATCAATATCGGCAAGTCATGACCTTAAGTCCGACGAGCGGCAAGTCCTTCACGAAGTCGCAAAGTGCTCACGCAGGACATCTTCTCATCACTGTTGATGTGGATGGATCATTAACTTCTGCTGATGATGCAAAATCTAGTGCGTGTTTGGAGGTCGAGTCTACAGATGCACTTCCATACACAAACTGAAGTACCGATAGCGCAGGTACTGCAAGACGTGCTTGTTGACAAGCCTTGGGCGTGCCCCGCCTATACACTCCTCGACAAAGAGCAGGAAGAACACGCCGCAGTTGTAGTTGTCGAGTTGAACGCCGCAGCTGCTATCGTAAGACCAAACACGATAGACACAGTGGAACTAACGGACGAGGTTCGGCAGGAGCGAATGTGCGACCGCGCGTGCTTGTACGTTGCAGCTTGATGATGCTGGGTCGTAGTGAACGACTTCGCCAGTCTCGACTTGGACAATCACGTCACACCAATCGTTGTTGCCGAAATTCAGTGGCACTACCATGTACCGAGTACTGTCATGCAGTCTTGAGAAAGAGCCGCCCTCTGGACGTCATCCTTCTCGAGCTCGGACGCAAGCACTGGAGCCAATGGCGCCATGCTGCCTTTAGAGCCGCACAAGCGCTTCGACGCGATCGTGGTTGCTTCGTCGCTGAGTTCAATTCGCCCAGCGTAGTCTAGGATCTATGCCTGTAGCGCATTGATTGGGCAAAGAGGTAGAGTGTTAGTCGAGTGCAGAGATGTGTAGTCAGTTGTTCAAATGCGCATCTGTTCTCCTCGAAGGCTCATGTCCTTGAGGCACTCGCTGAAGTCGTTGTTGTTTGAGACCGGATAGTACATAGAGTTACTGACTGATGTCGTAGTCTTGGTCACTCCACCACTTCATGGTACACTCAACCGCGTCAACCATCTCGACTGCTTTGTGCCAGCGACTCATGACATTGATTGCCGCGGGCGAGTACTCACCTACGCCGGGCATCTCGACAGCCGCACGGAGCTCTTCCATGCTTGGCGTGCGCTGAAGCCGCACGACCAGCACTTTGCACTTCGCAATGAGCGCCTTGGAGATTACGTGGTCAATGTGATCGAGACTGAGCGGCGACTCCGAGCTCGTAGCCGCGACGAACGCGCGAGGTGCGGACTTGGTTGTTTGAGGTCGAACTTCGTACAGCCGGAGAACGTGAGCTGCAGTGCGGTAGTGTAATGGGCCTGGGCGGCCATTGCATGTTTAGGAAACTACATTTGTAGGCAGGATTACGACACTCTCGTGTGATTCGTGTGCGTCATGAGTCCACGCACCCGGATTGTTTTCATTGGCTGGTGGGTCTGAGATTTCAGCCTATCAGGGCCCACCAGCGCATGCATTTAGTTTTCGGAAAGTTTCACTTAGATTACAAGGCCAAGTAAGCTCAGGTGAAATATATTCAGAACAGTTTTTACCTCACGATCGTCACGTCTTGCGGCTCCCTCCCTCATCGCGCTCCAAGCGTGACCAGAAACCGCTTCCTCACACGCACGTGTACGATGCGTAGCGGGTCAGCCTCGTTACACCTGGTAGCACTTCGTGCTCCGTCCACACGACCAAGGCGCCATGGATGTAGTGAGCATCGACCTCAGCTCATTTACACGCGAAGATCACCTCGCGTTCCTGACAGACTATGAATGGAAGGCGCTGCAACGTCTTGCAGTGAAGACGGGCGAGATGACCGTGAAGACGCCCCTTACCAGCGGCACTGCGGTGGCGATCCGGCTCGCCGCCCAGGAGTTCATGAGCCGTGAACTAGCCGAAGCGAACGCGATGGGCTCCGCGCGTTCTGTTCCTTCGCTTCAGCCCAATCCTCAGATCCTGAAGCTCGATGTCACCAAGTACGCTGGCGACAACACAACGCCGCTGCGCCGTTGGTACTACGAGCTCTCGGAAGCGATCGAGGCACGCCGAATCACCGACTCGCGAACGCAAGTATCTTTTGCGATCACGACTCTGATGGCAGAGCCCGCTCATGGGCAGTTGGTTGTCGCGTTGCCGACGCGTCGGCTTTCCCGACGCTCGACTCTCTCAAACATGTGCTTGAGACAACGTTCGAGCCGCCACAGAACGAGTACCGACTGCCCTCAGAGTTCCAGCATCTCAAGCAAGGTACTCGTGACCTCCACGAGTACATCCAGCAGGCGCGATACCTCGCGTCGTGTGTGACTACCGCACCGATGGACATGGCCACCCAAGTCACGGTCTTCATGGCTGGCCTGCGAGATGGTCCTGCGCGTACCCAACTGTACCGGGAGTACCCAGCCACGCTCGAAGAAGCTTCCGCATCGCGTTGAGAGAAGACTTCAACGTACGTCAGGCGCGTGGTTCATCGCGCGCCCGTTCTCAAGTCGACTCTGGTGGTCCAGAGCCAATGGACATCTCGGTCGTCCAAGAACAAGCCGCACCCGTCTCGTCCGACTCGCATGTTCGCGAGTCGCGCACCTGTCATCGTTGTGGTAAGGTCGGCCACCTTGCGCACGCGTGCCGTGCTCCTGCGCCGGTTGCCGGTGCTCATCGCCGCTGCAACGACAGCAGTTGTCGCGGTCGTGATGCTCCAAAAAACGGCAACGACCAGTAGGTGCGGGCCGCCCTACTGGCCAGGAACTATCGATGTGTGATGTGGTGGATCCATATCGATCAGGCCCGAGCACGCAGCACGCGTGCTTCCTAGCCACTACCAGCAGCGACGCGAGATTGATCACCCTCAGTCTCCGAGTCAACGGAATGGTTGAGCCGTTGACAGCCCTGCAGGATTCATGAGCGACGAACAACTTCGTGCGTTCGAAGAGTCTGGAGCTCCTTCCAGACGCCAATGTCACCGATCAAGAGAAGACCATGGTGCTACAGCTTGCGGACGGCAAGCCGCTGAAGGTGCCGATGCGTTAGTAGTAATGGTCAGGCACAGGTGATAGTTAATTTTTTTGCAACACCTGTTTGCAACACCAAAGCGTCCGTCTGTGTCATTTAATAAAGCAAATTTCCAAAAGTATCATTTCCTATAACGCAGCCCTCTGGTGTAAAGAAAATTACGTGCCACGTTGACGCTACTACAAAATGTATATTTCATAAAGGCGGGGCGATGAACCCCCTAAATCGCCCAGGGACTATGGAGTATCACTTGAAACGAAACGACCTGTCGAGACAACCACATGCAACAAATCTAAAATCTTATTATTCTGATACTTCAAATGATTAGTATATCAGTACAATAATGTATAAATATACAAGGTCTCAATTTGACAGTGATGCTGATTTCTATGAGTTCATGAGCTCCCAGTATATGAAAGAAGTTATCAAGTGTGACTGCGGACTAAGCATTCAACGGAGATCTTATTCGGCGCATTGTTTAACTAAACGACATTGTGACTGGGTCTTAAATCCTGATTCTTTTGAAGAAACAGTGATGTGTACGTGTGGATTGAAGTATGTAAAAGCAGACATTAACTTACACACGAAAAGTCGCGATCACAAACAGAGAATGTATGCCCAGTTTTTAGAAAGAATGAAACAAAAGGTAAAATGTGGATGTGGATCAGTTGTAAGTTTTGGGATTCATAAAACACATCTCAAATCAAAGAAATATTTAGAGTGGGCCAACCAAAGGTAAAGTATATACTAATGTAAATATATCCAAACACATGCGACAAATATAATAAAATATAATAACCCTCCCCATACTCCTTTCCTAATTATTCGTATTTTTGTTTGTTTTGTTTTTTTTCCTATGGGAGTAGAGGGGGAGGATTTTTGGTAATTTTCGTTTGTAACACTTCCGACGGTGTCAAATACGGTTCTTCGCAGATCCGGTATTTTACTAGTACTTCCACTTGATACCAGTATTGGGTGGTACCGTCCTTCGCAGGCGCCGGTACTGAATCGGTACGTCTACCGATAACCTCTGAAGATGCAATAGTCATGATTGAGAGGTCCGCTTGAAATGTTGTCCGCGGCGGGGTTTGAACCCACAACATCCCGATTGGAACTTTCAGCCAAGACCACTACACCAATTCAGAGGTCGAGAAAAATATGAAAACTATCCCTATTGATAACAATGTGACCCTGACACTTTCTTTTGAATAATATACAAGCACACGTGAAAATGGTATATGATCGTGAAAAATACATGCAACATCGAGAGCAGGCGTCAGAGGCTCGGAAGAAGTACTACCAGAAGAACCGAGAGCGTATCTTAGAGAAGCAACGACAGTACGACACTCTCCATCGAGACGAAAAGATTGAGAAAGCACGAGCGAGACGGATGAAGGAAAATAGTCGAGTAGAGCTACCAAACATTAATTAATTTTTTTCTCAAAAATTATCAACCTTAACATATAGAACAAAAATTGGATTATACAAACATCCGAACTATCACATTCATAGTCATAGCTAAAAAGATTTGATCTTGATACATTTTTTACCAAATATATTATACAATCATGCAGAAATATTTGATCAAAGGATTTGAGCGACTCAACATTAAACTAACACCATGGAACATGAAGAGTGGTGTAAAGTACCGCCTTCGAGTGAATGACAAGTTTCGTAAGAAATATATCTCCAACGTCACTCATCCATCGAACATGAAGCTTATTGCTAAGACATACAACGTAAAGCTGGCGGACCTTGAGAAGAACTTTTCTAAGAACTACAAGAAGGAAACAAAAATTACGAAAGAAAAGTCAAACAAGCATGATGAGTATCAGCTTTACGAGGATATCGATCAAAGTCAATTTTACCAAGAGCTTGAGAAAGCATTGAACAAGCAAACACGTGCTTTCAAAGTGAATATTCAACTTGGCTTCATTCTTAAAGATTATGAAACAAAAGAGGAAATTTATTGGGATCCGCGAATGAATAGTCTTGTATTTAATGACTAAAGTGCACGACAAAAGTCTTGGAAATTTTTTGTTTCATTTCAAATATTTTTGATTTTCATCGGACAGAGCTGCAATGAAGCTGGATTAATAGCGCAATTAAATACGGTTCGAATGCTATATGTCGATCATCGAAATACACAGTGTAGCCAGCACAATGGCAGAAAATGTCATTTTCGAAATATTTCAACGATGCGAGAATAGATGGAGAGGCGTGGTAAGATTGGTATTGAACGTGAGGACGCTGCGTTTGAAGCTTACGAACTAGTAATAAACGCTCCCTTGCGCTCGAGGACAGCTGCACAGCGCTTGGGCATCGATGCAACCAAGTTGGCAATGACTGAGTGGTCGAGATCGCGCCACGCTTGGGTGATGGCGGACTTGAGCTCTTGCTGCGATGAGAACTGGCGACCGTGCGCGTACACGGTTCTCGTCAGGATGCCCCAGAGGTGCTCGATCGGATTGAGATCCGGGGACATCGCTGGCCAGCTCATCGTCGTCACGTTGCTCGTCTGCAGCCATGCTTGAGTAAGTCGAGCGCGATGACACGGCGCGTTGTCATGCTGAAACACGTGCCCTTCTTCGTGGTGCGCGCGTAAGAACGGCAGCAAGTGCGTGGCAAGCGTCTCTGTGTAGCGTTGCGCGTCTTGGCCGCCCTCAATGAACTTGAGCTCCGACTTGCCGGCTGCAGAGAATGCGCCCCAGACCATGACCGATCCTCCACCGCTGTGACGCTTCACGGCGCATCGCTCTGGCTGCCCCGCGCGATGCCAGTAAAACTGCAAGCCATCCGGCCCATACATGTTCCACTTCTTCTCGTCGCTAAACACGACACGCGACCACTCACTCGCGCCCCAAGCTGCTCTCTCGCTCGCCCATGCGACTCGTCCTTTTTGGTGCATCTTGGTCATCACCGTCGTCCGCTTCTTCTTCTTCCAAGACACGTCAGGGTGTGCATGGAGGACGCGCTGCACGGTGCGCACCGATGCGTCAACACCGACACTCGCTCGGGCTTGAGAGGCGCTCTCATTTCGCGTCGTGACCGCGCGCACCAGCCGCCGGCCCTCACGCTCAGACACTTTTCGAGGCCTTCCCGTGCGCTGTTTGGTCTTCGAGGCTCTCTCGCCGTTGATGACGCGTGACACAGTCGATACGCTGCGCTGCACACGCGTTGCAATCGCTTGCAGCCTCTCGCCTTGGCCTCGCCGTCATCTCTTGCCACGCCGTCATCGCAAAAACAGCTTCGGAGGCACTGGAAATTTGTTCGCTTGGTGTACGCAATGTGTTCTATCTAAATTACGTGTTTTCGAGCTCGTTTGACCACAATTACAATTTTGATACCAATCTTACCACGCCTCTCCATTTATTCTCGCATCGTTGAAATATTTCGAAAATGACATTTTCTGCCATTGTGCTGGCTACACTGTGTATTTCGATGATCGACATATAGCATTCGAACCGTATTTAATTGCGCTATTAATCCAGCTTCATTGCAGCTCTGTCCGATGAAAATCAAAAATATTTGAAATGAAACAAAAAATTTCCAAGACTTTTGTCGTGCACTTTATGTAGTTGTTGCAAGACGGTCAGATATCAGAGAGAAAGTAATTAATCCAATTCAAACAATGGATCTCGCTGATGGATTGCCTTACCCGAAAAGTGGATTCAAACTCAAAGCAGTTGTGTCATTTAGAACGTGTATTCATTATTTGAATCACACTCTTGGAGACAATGTTGAAATTCCTTCTTTCATCAAAGATAACCGCCACGTTATTAACTTCCCAAAGACTGAGAACAAATGTGTATTCTTTTGCATTGCTTACGCTCTTGTCGAGAAGAAGCCACAATATCGAAACATGTCAGCTTTGGTGAAGTTGGCAGTCCAGAAATATTGTGAGCACAAGAGATTGAACTACTCTGTGAAATTTTACAAGGACTTTCAACCAATCGACATTATGCAATTCCATGAGCTTGAAGAAATCTTTCAGATCAATATCAATGTATATATGTATAGCGACGAAACAAACGAGCCCTTCGTTATCCGAGTCAGTGAGACTGAGTATCCGAATACATTAAACATGCTCAGTTACAAAGGTCACGCTATGTATATTACCAAAATCGACAACTTTCTTGTTAAACACCCTTGCAGTAAATGTGGTATGATTTTTAATACTTCAAACAAGCTCAGAGACCACTTCAAGAACAAATGTGAGAACAACAATATTGAAATATTTTCTCGACATCCAAGAAAATATCGTCCAAGTGGGAATCCAATTCAGGGACTCATGAAAAAGTACAAAATTGAAGGTGATCACTATGTTGATAACTTTATTGTTTATGATTTTGAAGCAATCCTGAAGAAAATCGAAGTCAAGTCTGGGGAAAATACTTTCTTCAGTAGCCAGCATATTCCAGTTAGTGTGAGTGTGGGCGATAACCTAACCAATAAAGTCAAGTGCTTCGTCAATGAAGACCCACAGCAGTTATTTAACGATATGTTTGATTACATTTATGAGGTACGAACAATTATTGTTCGCAACAATACGCAAAAGTTCGCAAAACTCATCAACGCGATTGGTTTAGCTATTTCTAATGCAGCAGAAGAAGAGACGCAACCACAGAAGGATATGAATAAGCTCATCGACATTATTGAGACAGTACCCGTGATCGGTTTCAATAGTAGCAAGTACGACATCAATATGGGTAAGCAATATCTTTTCAACTTGATTGGGAAAAGTATTGTTTTCGTTGTCAAGAATCCGAAATACATGTGTATAAAAACGGACAAAATCAAACTTATAGACATCACCAGTTACTTGCCAGCAGGTACAAGCTACAGCGACTATTTGAAAACGTACCTTGGTGAATGTAAGTGTGACAATAAAATTGAATGCACATGTGAGTTAGCAAAGGGGAAATTCTGCTACGAGTACTTAGATAACTTCGAAAAATTGAATGAAACAAAGCTTCCCTCCCAGAGTGACTTTGACTCCACTTTTAGAAACGAAACATGTTCAACAAAAGAATACCAGCGCCTACAATTCGTGTGGAAACATTACAAAATGAAGACGCTTCGGGATCTTTTGGTTTGGTACAATAATTTGGATGTTCAACCCTTTGTCAAAGCTATTATGGCTCAGCGTGAGTTATTTAAACAATTTGAACTTGATATTTTCATCGATGGGATTAGTTTGCCTGGAATTGCCGAAAAAGTGATGTACCAGACATGCTACAGCGAGCTACAATTACCAGAGCCAAAAGTAGGTGTTCCATTTGAGGTTAGCACTCGAAAGGTTGAAAGCTATAGATCTCAAGACAAGGAAGCTGGGCGAGAATTCAATTTTACGAAGAAACATTTCAATGAGGTTCTCAACACCCAGAAATACATCTGCTTCCATTGTAATTGCAATTTGAACTTGGTCAATGTCTCTGCAGACCGAATTGATAACTCTATTGGTCACGTTGATGGAAATATTGTTGCTTCATGTTTTAAATGCAATGTCGCTCGTAAAGATATGTCATTTGATCGATTCAAAGAACTTCTGATCACAAAGCTGAATGGAGATAGACTAATTTGGTCAATTGATGAAGAGTACAAACACATCTACCAAAAAATGAAAGACAATATTGTTGGTGGTCCAAGCATTATCTTCAATCGTTACGCCGAGAAGGACCAAACTTACATTAGAAACTTCTGCAACAAAGTCGCAAAAGTTATTGGTTACGATGCCAATGCTCTCTACCTTTGGTGTCTTGGTAATGTCATGCCTTGTGGCCGTCTGACCGACTTTGGCCCTTATGATGGAATTTTAGATGATATCAAAAATGATAAACTATTTGGTTTCTTGGAATGCGACATCGAGACTCCTGAGCATCTGAAAGAATATTTCAGCGAAATGACGCCAATCTTTAAAAATGTTGAAATCCAGCCAACTGCTGAAATTATTGGTACTCACATGCATGAGCAAGTGAAAAATAACTGTGCTATTTGTAAATCTGGCCGCAAAGTTAAAGCTGATCACGTGTGTGGAAAAGCGTCTAAAAAGTTGATTGGAAGTTACTTCGGTAAGAAAATACTACTTTACACACCGTTACTTAAATGGTATCTTTCACATGGCTTAGTAGTTACTAATATGTATTCATTTATTAAAGCTGCTTCTGGTAACCCTTTCAAGAAATTTATGGAGTCTGTATCGGACGCACGTCGAGCTGGTGATTCAGATAAATCGACAGCAATGATTGCCGAGATGATGAAACTGTGTGGAAACAGTGCCTTCGGTCGTTCGGGTATGGATAAAAGCAAGCACCGAGAAGTTGTGTATGAGAATGAAGACGAAAAAATTTCTGAACGTATTGCTCACCATACTTTTCAGGGATCAGACGAAGTTGGGGATGGAATGTATGAAATTACGAAACGTAAGCGTCGCATCATGCTTAGCAACCCAATCCACGTCGGTATTGCTATCTACCAATTAGCAAAGTTGCGTATGCTTCAGTTCTACTATGACTGTATTGACTTCTACATTTCTCGAGAACATTATCAGTATCAAGAAATGGACACTGATTCGGCATACATTGCTTTCTCAGACCCAGAACCATTCAAGAATTTAATCAGACTGGAACTACGAGAGCACTTTGAGCAGCATAAGTATGATTGGTTCCCACGTGATGACACGCCTGCTAACGCTGCGTTTGACCGTCGCAAACCTGGGCTTTTCAAAGAGGAGTGGTCTGGGGATGGTATTGTTTCTCTAAGTAGCAAAAATTACATTTGTTTCAAACCAGATGCGGGTTGCAAATCGAAAGTTTCTGCAAAAGGCGTTCAGCAAAGCGCTGATAAAGTCACAGGGGAGCAAATTGGAAGAAATGCTAATGTTCTAAATCCAGAAGGTTTCAAGCATGTCGTTGAAAAGAAAGTATCGCTTCAAGCAACGAACAAGGGTTTCAGGATTAACAAAGAGCTCAAAAGCATGGTGACATATACGCAGCTGAAAACGGGGTTGAGCTATTACTATGACAAGCGTAAAGTGCTTGAAGATGGTATTACAACGGTTCCACTTGATATTTAATCGTGAAAGAGGGGACTTTTATGATTAGTGTCATATAGAGCAATGGATAAATTACTTTCAAGCATTTATAACGATCCAAAGATTGGTTTTACTTCAGCCGTTAATATATATATCCGGGCAAAGAAATATGACCGAACTGGAGCTATCACTCTCGCTAAAGTAAGAAAGTGGTACGACTCACAAGTACAACTCCAACGTCTTGGTCAGCAGAAAAACAAATTCAATAAATACAAAATAGCGTCGGCTAACCCAAACAGCTGGCAAATTGATTTAGCATTTTGGCACCCTCACACCATCCTAACAGCAATCAATATCAATAGTCGAATTGGTTATGCACGAATATTGCCAAATAAGAAAGCTGAAACCATTCTCAAGGAGCTTAAATTATTTGCAACCATTCATAAACTGAAAGATGTCACGACTGATAATGGTAGCGAGTTTCTAAACAATCAAGTACAGAAGTTCCTTACGGACAAAAACATACGCCACACAATAAATGAAGCCGGCGAGCACAATACTCTTGGTAAAATTGAACGTTTCAATCGAACTATAAAAGAGCGACTTGTGCGTCTCACTCATGAAAAGAAAGATAATTTGATTACCCAGAAAATGCTATCTGATACAATTGATAACTACAATGGGACGTACCATACTGGAATCAAAGCAACTCCAAACGAAATGAAAGATAAAGTTATTGATGACGAGTTAGATCACAATAGGAAGGTTAGTGGTAAAGTAGAAGCTCATTTCAATATTGGCGGCCATGCAATTGTCAAAGTCCCTAAAAAGACGTTTCAAAAAGGAAACCAGCTATGGAGCAAGACAGTGTATAAAATTATTGGCTTCGACGGCTACAAAATCGAACTAGAGTCAAAGAACAAGCAAGTCATATACAAATCTCCGAATGATATCATGCTCACAAAGGCAGATATCACAGACGCACCAATAGATAAAAACAATAACATTTGGCAAGCTGAGAAAATTTTAGAGCACGAAACGCTGAAGAACGGAAAGAACAAATACTTGGTGAAGTGGGTTGGCTATGACAATCCTACGTGGGAGCATCAGACCAATTTGAGACTTATTGAAAAGGGGAAAGCAAGTAAATTAGAAAAAGCCTATTTTAATGGGCTGGCATAGCCGCCCCGGACGGGTAATTTTATAAAATTACCGCGTCAATTCTATCGGTACTAATATAGAATAAACATGAATGTAATTTATCTTGACGAAAACGGCAAACCAATACCTGAAATGAAACGAGAAGAAACAATGAAAAAGAAGCAGAAAGAAACGGAAACGATTCGGAAATTTTATGAAATTGAACGCCACGTAAAGCCATGGAAAGGTCCGACACCAATGCATCCATCAAAAATGCTTCTTGCGAGCTATTACGACTTCATAGCGTACAGTGAAGCGTACGAAAAAAATATCAAGCACAAACCAAAGCATCTTCAAATTCGGCAAGCGAAGAGTTGAGCAAGCTCATTCTCGATTTAATATTTTTTAACCAACTTTTAACAATAAATATATAGCAAAAATGTTCGTTGGAGGTAATAAACGAGGCGAATACAGCCAAAAACAAAAAGAGTTGCGCAAAAAAGCACAACGTAACCAAGAATATAAGCAAGCTCAAAGAGAAGCGTACAAAAATGCAATTTGGGTTGATGACATCGAAGACAAGCTGGATCTACAAAAAGTTCTATCTGGAGCAGCCGATAAATCGCGTAAATCTAACTATGCATCTTTGATTTCGCTCATGGGAATGCAAATAATGATAAAGATAAAGTGAACATATGCCTCAATCTAAAAGTAACTTTTCTGCAAGTGATATCTACGGAATGATGAGCGACGCGGAGACTGGAAATGATATTGTTGATGTTGATGATAGTCTTTCAGACATTGCTGACGATATGGCAGGGACAAACGAAGAAATTGATGACGCCTCATACACCGAGCAAGAGCAAAAAGAGGCTCATAACCATGCTAAGGAGTTGTATAAGGAATATAAGTTTCTGGTTGATATGAAAATTTCACCCTATAAACATGATGGTAAAATATCACAGCATGAAATTTTAGGAAAGTTAGCCGTTGTATTGAAAGATACTAAGCGACAACCGAAAAGTAAAAAGACAGACGAAGCATACGATTGGGTAAAGACACGTGACTTGGTATTTGGTATTTTGAACATGCAATTAAACAAACATGGGGCTGTTCTCAGTCGTCTAAAAGAGCTCGTGAGAAATAAGAGGACAAGAGAGCAAACAAATATGGCTAAAGAGGACTTTGACGTCCCTAACCCTTCGAAAGGTATTGATAGCGTTGAAATGGAGGACCGAGCGTGGGGTATCATTGGCGAATTGTTTCAAAAGTACGCATCCGTGAGAAACGTTAAAAAAATACTCGAACCTGTAGGCTATGATAAGAATGTAATGAAAAATTTCTATCTCGATTACAAAGACGGAGGTATTGTCATAAAAAACAAAGCAACGAATCGAGAGAACAATGCAATATCACCACAAGTTAGTTGGGGGTAATACATTGAATCGTATTCTAAATACATTGAGTGAGAATGGGATTAGCGTAAATATTGAAGAAGAGAAACGTGCGAAGGTAATTAATGTCAGCTCTAAGCCATGGTCTAGTGAGAGAGACGAAAAAAATGGACCTTGCGAACCAGAGTGGTACAAAGAGAGTAAATGATAGCCCAGGTAAGCAAAAAAAGAAAATTATTACCCCACGCGGCATTCATTCACAAAGCATGACCCCCTTAGAGTATCGTAAGACGGTTGAAATATTGTATAGCATGAATCCTTGGTTGTCATACACACAATATGCATTCCATCCCAACACATATGATAATTCTAAAGTTGTTGTATCTCAACCGTATTGGCTAACCTATGAACGGGAAGTTAGCTCAGATGACGTAATTCGAGGCAAGCTAACTTTAGCCAATAAGAAAGGGGTACGGCCTCACAGTGAAGCCGTTAATACAATGTCTCGAATTGTATGGCCCGCAACATTCGAACGTCTCATTCACTATTTAAATGTAGCGTTACACCATCTTGACAATCCATATGATCTTGATGCTATTAACAAAAGTCTTGCAGCAATTGGCTCGATGACAAGTAGCAATGTAGAAGATATTGATGATATTGATGTCAGTAACTTTACAAATCGGTTACAAGGTGCTGGCATGCGTCCGCAGCGCAAAGTTGGGCGACCATTCAATTTGAATGATATCAAAGGAAGTGGAACCGCAAGTGACTTGAAATATAAACAAATTGGAAGTAAAATTATCCGTGTCGTCGATCTTGATCAAGGAAAGTTGAAGCTAGTGTATCCGAACAGAACCTCGGTCGGTAAAATTCGATCAATCGGAGCAGGCGTTGTCTCTCTACTGAAAGGTATTGTATATGACAATAATATTGATTCTGACCAATATGAAAAATTGGATTTCGACGATCGTCAGCTCGTTTCAGAGATACTCAAGGCATGTCACCTCAACTACGAGAGTAAGCAACCATTAAAAGAACCACGAGAGCATTTGCGAGCTGAATTTGATAAGTTACGAGCTCAGATCATGATTGGCAATGACAATAAACATGCACTAAAAGAGTTGAAAACGCGTGCGGTAGATATGTTCGAGCAAGGGATGCTCAATAAAATACAATTCAAGGAAATTTCTTCCCTATAAATATAGAGCAGATTCTCCAAACTAATTTATTGGAAACTACAATAAGTCGTGATGATTATTTCAAACCCATTGATGTTCAATGGTAAAGTCTATAAAAATGACAGCCAAACGAACGAAAAGAAACTGAAAGAGCTAATGAAGAAGCTCATACTTGAAGAAGATACGAAAATGACTGAGACTACCGTAGAGCCCTTAGGTGGAACGATATGGCGAGGGCAATTTCGAAAGCAACAGTCAAAAAAATCGAAGACGTTTAAGCTATAACCTTCTTCAGAAATAGTACTTCGTTTTGAAGCACTTTAATTTTTTTGATTAATTGCTTGATCACAGACAAGTTGATAATACGTATTTGGCTGTAATCTACATTCAGTTGAACACTGTCATCCAAATCTTCGTTTGGAATTAATTCAACAACTTCGAATGCGACTTCAGCTGCTTCTTGCGCAATTAGCCCGATCTTTTGCTTTTTTGTAGCATCGGATTTGTAATTGTATGACACAGGATTAAACTTTTTGTAGCGCTCTAAATCAATATCAACAGATTGAATATTTTCTTTCAATCGTCTGTCTGATTGACTCCATATAGATTGACAGAATACTATTCCAGAAAATAGAGCAGAAACATTACTGAGAAAATACGGCCCTACTGCGCTTGCAACACTTTGACTTGCAATGGGAGCCCCTATCGTATTGTGCTGATATAATTGATAACTCCCTCCTCCAGCAGCAAACGTTATTGATTCTCCATTAGCCACTTCTAGTGGGCATTTGGGGGTGGTTGTGTTGATACCTACACGGCTAGCTGCAGTTATGGACAGAACATTATCACCTCCATAGAACCCGAGCGAGAGACGATTCAAAGGGTTATTTGCTCCAGCCCACGTAAAACCAATAATCCCACAATCAACATTTTGAAGCGTTCTACCAAATATCATCGTAGATTTATTTCCGGCTGTCATTGTTGATTGAAGAGATACTATTTTTCGTTCTGACAGAGATGTGCTTTCCATTGCTACATCTCCTAGCCAGATACCCTGACGACCACGAATAGATCCATTTACATCAAGGTTACTAAGACTATCAATTGTACTTGAATTAACCGATACTCGTCGATTCGCCAGATCAATGTTGAGACTTGGTGTCGTAGTCGAATCAGTTAATTGCCATGCGACTCTTCCTGGCGAAGCAGACGAGTCAATCCATAACCAATTTGAAGTTGATGTTGACCCGCCCTGAGATCGAAGTTGCAATTGATTTCGAAACACACCACTTCGTGAATCTGAAACCCAGGCTTGTTGAATAGAATTATAATTTGACGGTGAACTCGAACGGTCAGATATGTCTTGGATACAAAACGAACTTGTAGCTGAGCGAACAACGATGCTTCCAAGGCCGTCTCCAGTGACGCCCGATCCGGTTTGAAAAAGCATAAGATTTTGGGTTGAAGGAGAATTATCGAAAGCATACCAACGCGTTGAGGACGTACCAGATTGATTTAAGGCAATTTTATCAACTAAGACATTGGTAAGAGTAGATGCAGATGGATTAAACAAAGTGTCTCCAATATACAGTTGAGTGCAATTTAAACCTCCTTGGACGTTTAGTTTGTACGTCCCGTTGCTACTCCCACCAATACTGACATTCCCTGCGCTCGAAATATATAATGCCCCTGAATTTGATGTTTGCAAACTAAAACCATGAGCCGTCGTAGGGCCAAAATAGCTGTAACCAGCTGAGTATAGTTGAAGAGCAACGCTAGCTCCAGACACTTGAGTAGCTGTGATAGGAGTATATGCTGTCGAATTTGTAAAATACATTGAGCGAAAGCCTGTAACATCATTGTTAGTATCAACTGTAGCTACTTTTCCTGCTGCAATACTCCCATTCGTAACACCGCTGAGTAAATTTGCTTGAGTTGATGTTAGTGAAATTCCACCCAAGACCAATGTTGATGTATTTATTGAATTTAAGTTTCCAATATTTCTCGATGAATCCACAATAAGTGCCTTTGAAGCAGTAGCGGTTCCTACGGTTAATCCCGTAAGATAATTTACATGAACGTTGCTAAAACCCGCTCCGCCAATTGTCATATCGGTACAAGCAATACTATTGACGTTTGATATTGATCTGTTTGAATCAATGACAAGTGCCTTAGAAGCAGTAGCGATACCCGCTGTAATACCACTGATTAACGTTGTATCGGATTGTGTTAAATTGACTCCGTTTAGCTGAAGCGTACCAATAACATTCACAATCCCCGTCTCAGAAATAGTTAAACGATTGGTGTTTGCTGTCATGAGAGAAAACCCGTGGGCGCTTGTGGTTCCCATACTTGAAAATGACGCAACACTATTCAGTTGTAGAGCAAATTGAGCCGTGTTTTGGCTTGCTTCCCAGGATGTATAAGGTGATGAATTATAGCAACTGATTTTCTTAATTCCAGATATGTCACGGTTTGAATCCACAACCAATGCTTTGTTTGCAGTGGCAAATCCAGGTGTAACACCAGTGATAAACGTTGTATCCGGTTGTGTGAGATTAACTCCATTCAATTGAAGAGTCCCAATAATATTTACAACTCCGGTTTCACTGATTACAATACGATTGCTATTTGAGCTCATGATAGCAAAAGGATGGGCTGATGTAGTGCCTAGCGAATTCATTTGTAACGCAACTTGAGCAGTGGATTGATTAGATTCAAAGCTTGTGTAAGGGGACACATGACTTGTCGATATCTTTTTAAGAGTTGCTATGTCTCGATTAGAATCAACGACAAGAGCCTTTCCCGCGGTGGTAATACCTGCTGTAACACCGTCCAACAGAGTTAAACCAGAGGTCGCTACATTATTTATTGTCACACAACCAATATTATTGATATTGGTTATTGATCTATTCACGTCGCAACATAACAAGCTGCTGGGGGTTGCAACGCCGATTGAAATAGAGGATAAGTAGCTAAGGCGATAGTCATTCTTTGATAGAAAGTACGTTTGAGCAGTCTCTAAAGTCAATGCTTCTTCGTCGGCATACGCAGATGGATCATAGACGAAAGACACAATTTTGTGTTGTATTATATATATAGAGAGTCAAATATAAGAAAATCAATACAATAAAATATGACCATTACAAAAGGTAGAGCCAAAGCAAGCTTTGGGGTCGGAGACCTCAAGGCTCGCGCCTCGAGAGGTCTCCTCTCCGCATGCGACTCAGCCTTGCAGTCTGAGCACAAGCTCATTCCAGACTATGGAGGATCGCTACCTAAGCAATATCGCTCAGGTAGTGTTGGTGAAATCAACGATTTAGCAATCAAGAAGCTGTTCTGAATGATCCTCGTGGGTCCCTCATTCTCAGGAAAGAACAATCTTGTTTTCCATATTCTCAAACACTCTCCAAATGTTTTCAGTCATTTGCACATTATTGCTCGTAACCCTGATCAGGAGTTGTACAATTATTTGAAAGATCAATTGAAAGGTTTTGTGTCTTTTTGGGGGCAAGATGAAGTCCCGAGGGTCGATGGAATCAGAAAATCAAAATCAATGGATGGGATTGAGCTTGTAATCATCGATGACTTTTCTAACGATATCAATCTACAAAAGAATGTGTTCAGTCGTTACTTCACAAGAGGACGTCATTTCAAGCTTTCTACAATATTCTTAACACAATCTTACTTTCAAGGAACGTATAAGCTTATCCGAAGCAATGCGGAATATTGTGCAATATTAAAGGCCAATAGCCGACGGGACTTAGCTCTGGTATTGAAAGATTTCAATATTGACATCAGCGAAGATGGGTTCTATGGAGCATATAAGAAAGCTACGAGTTCAAAAGGACAAATGCTTTTCATTGATTCAGTAAATTCGCACATTCGCTCAAATTTCGATATGGTATTTGACAATAAAACATTGGAACTCAGTCGCATTAATAAATCCGTCAGTAAAATGTAATACCACTTGAAGCAATTTAATTGGCGACTCGACAAACTTTGTTTGTCTCAATATAACTTCTTTCATATAAATAACCATGAGTTACTTAGTCTCCATCAACAGAGCACATATCGTTAGCAATGGACTCAACAATCAATTTGAATACTCACTACCGACGTCGAGTGCAAATCTCAAAGATATGGAAATGTGCATCAAGAAAATTTCTATGTATAATTCTGTGTTTAACATTGACGCTGAACGCTTCTCAAGTAGCAATCAGTTCCAGATTGAATTCCCAACAGGTAGTACGGTTTCTAATTTGGCCATTACCCTTCCGAACGGATACTATGAATACAAAGACATTAACAAAATGATTCAGCGTGCATGTATCCAAGCTGGTGCATATTTAATCGATGCTAACGGTGAAAATGTATTTTACGTCGCTTTGTCTTCAAATAGCGTATATTACAGTGCTCAATTCGACTTGACACCACTACCAACGTCACTAGGAACTCTTACTCGACCAGCATTGGGTTTATATAGTACATCAGGCACTGGTTTGCCAAGTACGACTCGAACACCTCGTATTGTAATAAATAACGCTTCGTTTGGCTTAATTGTGGGTTTAACTACAGGTACGTACCCAGCTGCAGTTTCGAGTGTTGCAAATAGTGTGTTAAGTAACATTCCGCCAGAAATATCTCCTGTGTCTTCATATGCTCTCAGATGTTCATTGGTTGATAACTTCTTTAATATCCCGTCAGATTTGCTTTGCTCATTTGATACACAAGGTTACAACTTCGGGCCAGCTGATTTCTTACGAACCAAATGAATACGCTTGGTTGGCTGTCGCTCCAGGCAATAGTCCATCCATCAAATTGACAATTACTGATCAGCTCGGTCGTTTTATCAAATTCAATGATCCCAATATTTTGATTGAAATTCTTTTCAGAGTCAAAAAACAATTCTGAGTGAATGTAATTTACTTAGGATAAGCGAAAGCTTCCACCTCGGCGAGCTCGTAGCATTGCCATTTTTTCTTTCATTGGATCGCTACCTTTGAGCCGTTTGGCTCGTTCTAGAACGAGTCGGCGGCGACTCCTCGCTCGTCGAGTTGCCAATTTTTTTCGTCGGCAGTCCGACCCCAGTGAGGCTTTTCAAAGCCTGTCGAGCCGGTGCAACAACAGCTCCATATGGACCAAGTGCAGTTGCCAAGGAGCTACAGCATTGTCTAAACCCAAAGAAACTGCAGGTTTGATAGCTGGCCAGATATCTTTCTTAAATGTACCCCAAGCTTCTTCAAACAATCACCTAGAGCGCCGCCTTCAAGCTGGCTCGTAACCTGAAGACCCTCTGGACTAAGATGGACACGAGTACCAGTTCCTTTCTTTTTCGCCTTTGCAATTTTTGCGGCTACTTCTGGGTGGACATGGAGTTTGTAACCACTTCCCTGAAGTTGTTGTTTGCTTAGAGGAATTTGTTTGCCTTGAGCCGCTTTACGGATTTGCGGCTCAGTAATATCAATGGTAACACCTTTGTAAAACTCATATCTATTAGAACGAAGTTCGAAGGATCGCAGATCTGAGAACAAGTTCTCTAAGATCTGCTCTATATTATGAGGTTAGAATAATACATAATTAAATTAAATAACGTTGATGTCCAGATTGTTGAACCCTTTCAGCAAATGCATTTTATTGTACTGCTTCGCATATAGCCATAGCAATACATATACACCGCAATAATCACTGTATGTACCTTGATATTGTATTGTATGTACTTAGGTTTCCTAATACAGAAGGTGGTCCTACAGACATGCTGTCAAAATATTCGTGGTCATGCACAGCAACCCATGCCAATCCAGTACCCCTTCGCAACAAAATAATGTACGATCCTTTAGGTAGGGGTTTCTTGATCTCTTGTATCGCCAATATTCCATCAACCTTAACGTTTAATCGTCTCGCTAGGTCCAATAGTTCTCTGTCAGACGTCACCGCCTTGATATTGCTCATTATTTATTTTTCATTTACTATATCTATTGTAGCAATATAATATAACAATAACATAATCATGAGTGATACCACCCAACTCAGTGACCAATATTTGCTCCAGCAAGAGCTGAAGAACGATGTCAGTGTTCGCGTCAGCAATAACAAGCATCTCGTATATGTACCAGATGGTAACCAAGGCTCGTACCAAAGCGGTTAATTGATATTGATGCAACGACTGCACTTACAGGTGCTTCGGGTGCTGCTGCTATTTCTGACGGCTTTCTGATGATCCCGTACCCTGTAACATGTCTATTGGTGGTACCATCCCGCCGGCTCCAGGTGTAGGCATTCGTAAGCCATTCACCCGTTTCAGTCTTGCTCCGAAATGCGGCATTTGGAATTTTATTCTAGTATCCAACTTGAACTGAACGGAAAGAAAATCCTAACAGAAGACACCTACCGTTCATTTTGGAATAACTTACGAGTGCAAAATGAATGCATCACTGACTACGTCAAAAAACATGGAGCTGAACTTTTCCTCGCCCCTGATGACTGGCAGAGTATTAACTTTAGTAAGCTTGCTACTACAGTTGGTGATGGATATTCTAACTCGAACTTAAGTGGGAATCTCACTTTTAAACCGGATAATAGTGAAACACAGTCGTCTGAAAACAACTCTTTTAACACTGGGTTTGCAGATCGCCTTCTCAACGCCCCAATGATTATTGACAAGGCCAATGCGACAGGATCCTTGCTGGGCTTCTTTTGGAACGACGGCTGGTCTGAACGTTGTTCAGCAAAGTGGTCGCAGTTGCTTCAAGGGAGTATGATGTACCCGCAGCTGGTGGTGTATGTGGAGAGTGGTTCTACATGCTCCGAGTCAAACTAACTGACTTGCACCCGATTTTCAAGAGCTTAACCTCCTTGGTAGTCCGCAGCTAAAGCTCCGCATTCGTATGAACGCCGGTCAATTCACAGTTTCGTCCGATGGAACTGGTATGAAGCTTGACTCTGTTACTATGACTAGTGGCGAGGTCCAATCTATCATGCTCGCCCCTATGGGTACAGAACAATCCTCTTGGCCCTGGTGACAGCTCCTACAATCGACCTCGTGACTGGAACAACTTAACTGTCGCCTTCGGTCCGGTTCAAAACCCTCTTCAAACTATTAACACATCGAAGCCAGTACTTCCCATTCAACACTCTCCGTCTCTATGTTCCGTTTTACGAGCTAGAAAATCCGATGGCACTAATTAACCATCCAACGAAGAAGGTCAGCTACCTTGATTGCTACTCTCAAATTTTCCGTGGCAAAGCTGGTGAATCGCTTGACAGCCCTGCGGGGCAACAGAACGCTTCATTTGCGTTACAAATTAGTGGTAACCACCGAAACGTTAAAGCTGTAGCCGTGTTACCGTACGCTGACACACGCATTGGTCATTTTGCAACTGCACACAACACCCCACAATGGCAAAGTCCTTTTGACAGTGCTCCGTGGTCGGTTTGCCCTGGTGCATACATCCGTAACTTCAATGTTCAAATCGGTAATAAAAACGTATTTGCTTCGTCCCAAGATTACGACTTTGAAAGTTTTGCTCAAGAGTTTGCGAAGCTATCTGCAGTAAATGGAGATATCTCCGTGTATTTACAAGTGGTCTTATTAGTCGCGATGCGTGGTCCATGGCTCACCGTGTCATGGTCGCAGATACTTCGCGTATTAGTGAGAAAGATGTTCCGGCTAGTATTACCATTTCGGGGATCAACGGTTCGGCTCAAGGCTTAGATTTAATTGTTCTAATTTACGAGCGGGAGCTTGAATATGACCGCCTGACGAGTGAAGTGTATAGCTTTACTTAAGCGATAAAAATTCGCATTGTATTTTTTTCTAACCTTGAACTCGCTGGATCTCACTTAGAAGCTTTGGGCAGCTTTGAGTTACATATTCGTTTTTCGTTAGCCAGTCAAAATATTGAGAATCGTTTTCATAGATCCAACTGATAGTTGCATTTTTGTACTTACCCCATCCCATTCGATAAGCTAAATCCTCAGGTTCAATTTTCTGAATGAAGTCTTTGATTTCAGGGTTGGCATCAAGTAGCATTTTGTTTTGACTAAGCCATTTGATGTACGACTTGTCCTTCATAAAGATATCTTCAAGGTTGTTACCTTTGTACTTTCCGAATTTTGAACATAATCATCTTTGTTGGGGG